>APFE030913473.1:12604-56983 GCA_000404065.3 Pinus taeda
GTGCTTCTGAACACCTGCATCCTACAAATGATGTTTCAAGCCATTGCATTCCTTCTGAATACAATATTCACACTCTGCAATGCAACTCCTTCTTGGAGTTGTTGTAATGGCTTTCATGGCAGCGTTGGAACTCTTTCCATAAGACTGTCCATAGCCAAGACCCAAATACTTAGGCCGTTCCAAAACTATTATTGGTTCAACAATACCTTGTGCATTCTTACCCAAGCCTTTTCCTTCACAACCCATCTTGGACATTAGCTTGGAACCTATGCCTTTGGTATGTTTTTCAAAAGAACCAATATAAGCATCCTTAGAGGAATTTGAAGACAAACTGGAATGGTTTACCTATTCTTCAAGCTAATACTTGACTAAGGCTTCTTGGGCAATAAAGAGTTATGTCTCCAACTCATGCATCCTTTTCAGGTTCATATTTCAAATATGAAGTTGCCTCTCCATTTCCTGCAATTTGTCAGAAAGCAACTGCTTCTCTTCCTTCATGGAATTCAACTGCTCTTTAAGTATGCTGCTCTTCCTTCCATCCTCATACATTTCTCTCACCATATCCATCATGGTGGACAAGTCTTGCTTCATGTCTTCATCAAGAGTCTTGTGATGAAGAAAGAAGAATTCGAGGACTCACTTGTAGAAGTTGTCATTATGCCAATGAACACAAGAACTTCAAACAAGAATAATAAAGAGCTTATTCAACAACCTTTTGCAACAAACCTCTTGTTCTTTAAGGATTGCTTTGAGGTCATTTGGGATAGAAGAATGCCTTCAGCCCTTCTTCCTTATTTCCCTTCTTGGACTGAGCTATCAATAGCTTTCCCTTCACCTCTGCAAAATTTAACAATAGTCAGTCTAGAAAACAAGCATACAATCAACCTCTAATTGTTTAAACACCTTTCAGACAAGCAATATTTGCTCTGTCAACCAAGCATTCTGATATAACCTTCTTTGAAGGTGTGGTTAATCAAACCTGGCTTCGATACCACCTGATCTGAAAATGGGACACTTAGGCTTCTTGTCTAACTTACAAGAACCTCTCCCACTTCCAAAGCTTAAATATTGCCAAGTCTTTATGATTAACCAATGCGGAATTCAATATGTGCTTGAAAATAAGGTGTATGCTTATGTATGCTTTATAAATGTTTATGTGCTTTTAATATTTTGTTGTGTATGCTGATACAACATAGATATAAGAGTAAACAATGCAGCAATAAAACAAAACAAATAGAACAACAATTTAATTAGGAGTTCACCCAAAACTCTTGGGATACATCTCCATGAGCTCTAGTCAACTCAACTAGGCTCTTTGGGATTATGGCAAAGTCACTTTTAAAATATCTTAGCTCAACTCCACTAATTTACATAGAAATAATGGGTTTAAACACAATTTTATCCCTAGCTCTTGCAACTCTCAGCTTTCTGGCTCTTGGCTCTAGCTCTGGCTCTCGGCTCTGGCTCTGGCTCTTGGCTCTAGCTCTTAGCTCTCGCTCTTGGCTCTGGCTCTGGCTCTTCATCTCTCAGTCTGGCTCTAGTTCTTCAGCTCTGGCTTCTTTGGCTCCCTACAACTCTTTGGCTTTTCACTTGACCTCCAAGTGACTCCCTCGATAACTTTGCACAATAGCTTTTCGCTTTCTCTCTGCTCTCTACCTTCATCTTTTCCATTTTTTTTTTCAATTGAGTTCTTTGCCTCCTTTTGAGGTATTTTTCTGGCTTTCTAGCTGCCTTAGCCATTTCTCTACGGATCATCATCATCTCTCTGTGCCTCTTCGACTTCCCTGCTCCTTGTTTGTTTGACTGGCCATCTGGATCTGCAACTCTATGGCTTCTAAATGCATCATTGCCTGTAAAAATGCCTATGGCAACATGGCATGATGATTAGGAGTGGTTGCAGAAGGAATCGTGGCCATTTCATAAGAAAAAATCCAAAAACTGAGAAAATCCCATCACATAGAGAAACACTGCAAAAGACGATATTGGACGTGTATTTTGGACGTGAGATTACATTCAATCGCCCCTAAATCCCTATTGGGTCTGCTATTAGGTGTTATATCGCATCACGTTAGTGTATTGGTCGAAATCCCAAATACATGGAAAAACAATGAAAAACCCGACAAAATCCTTTTTATCGAATTTGAAAATGTATCGCATCCACCCTATAATCATTTCGGGTCTGCCTTTCGCCGCTAGCGCAATCCCCACTATCGATCTATGAGATCTTCGATCCAATGGTCATTATTCAATTTTGGGCAGCTTAGAAGTAGGGAGGTTACCCGCCCGAAAGGGCAGTTTTCATCTCTCCTCTGCTAGCCATGTGTCGACCAGTCTGTGGGATCGGGCGGAGCCAACCCAATGCCACTTTCCACCTAAGGCCCGCCCGAAATCTCGCCTTATCGGAGCTCAAATTTTATATATCATGCCTTTAATTCCCCTTTGGGTCCAGTTGTATCGCTTTTGGGGATTTTTCCTTTGTATTTTAGTTTTTATGCCGAAACGCTCTTATACACGGGAAAGTCCCTTTTTCCGGAACTCAAATATTATGATGTCGGGTGTATAAAACCCATCGGGTCTGATAATCGCATGTGCATGTACGATCGCCCCTTTTATCACTTCGATACGACATTACGATGCGATATATCACAATTTCTCATCACATAGCCCTGGGGGTCCATCCCTTGTCTTATGCCATCACCAATGCTGATCCGTCGATCGAATCATCAGCGACTGGCATATCGCATGATCACAATCGTCGAGTCCAAGGTCCCGATATCGCATGCAGGCCTATCTCTGACTCGATTGATTGGATCAGTTGATCGGGGTTTCTTCTGCCTCTGCTTAAGTCCACTCTTTTTGCCTTTTTTCGATGTGATTTCCCTTTATAAGGGTTTTTTGCCATTTTTAGGGGATTTTGCCCCTTTTTCCAAAGAACAAAGGGCATCTTCTTTGAGCGATAACTTCTGCATCCTAAGTCCAGTTTTTCCCATTCAAGTTATAGTAGATTCAGAATGAAAAGATCTCTGCAATGGGGCTATGTCCAAGTACTTCCTTGGAATTTCATTTTCCTCTATGAGGAACACTTAGACTTAGGAGCTTATCCAAAATCCATTTTGGATCAGACACCAAACATAATCTTCTATGAATAACATTGAATGTTATAAATGTCATAACTATGGACACATAGCTTGTAATTGTAGGTACAATATGGAATCAACCATGAATGAAAACCTTGACGAAGAGAATAAGAAGGTTTGGAAAGGAAAACAAGTACAGGATGAACAAGTACAAGATGAGAAAGAAAAGAAAGAAGGCAATAAGGTCCCAACAATTATGCTTTCACGATTCATAACAGATTGTGAGGAATCAACAACTACTTTGTTGGATGACTTGAGTAAAGGCAGTACATTAAATGACACACTATTCTGAAAAATTCAACTTATCGACTCCTAGAAATTTGAAGATGAGGAGTTTGTCCAATAGTATATGACACAAGTCTACAATTGATAGACAAGTAGTTTGAACAAGATGGAAGTTTCATTACATGTTCAAGGGGATAAGAATAGTTGAAGTATTATAGATTCAAGAAAGGAAGCGCTGACAAGAAATCTCTGTGTGAAAGTGGATCAAGACAATCTAATGATTATCAAGATATCTCAACAGGATAAAGGAATATTCATATATCAAATCAAGTACATAAAGGAAATTCTCAAGAAATTCAAAATGGAATATTGCAAGCCTATCCTTACCCCCATGGTAACAAGTTACAAGAATATTTGTCAACGGATGTGGACCAAAGGTTGTATAGATCCATGATTGGTAGTCTCCTATATGTGACAGTCCACCTACTAGATGTGATGTAGGTAGTTGGACAAGTAGCACGATTCCAAGCAGCACCAAAATAATCTGATATTATTGGCATCAAAATAATTATTTGATACCTTAAGGGTACAATAGAATATGGTCTATGGTATCAAAAAGGATAGATATGGTTATCCAATATTATATAGATGTATATTGGGCAAGAAGTGTTAATGATCATAATAGTACCAGTGGAGCAACATTCTATCTAGGTGATTTCCTTGTCTCATGGTTAAGCAAAAAGAAGTCTTCAATCTCGTTATCCACAATGGAAGAAGAATACCTCACAATAACAACTTAATGTACTCAAGTTCTCTGGATGAAGAAAACCTTGCAAGATCTTTAAGTTAAGTTTGATGAGCCTATTCCCATATTCTGCAATAACACCAGTGCCATTAGTATCTCCAAAAATCCTGTGATGCATTCCAAAACAAGCCACATTCCAATCAAATATCATTTTGTTAAAGCACAAATCACCGAAAAGAATATGAAGCTTGAATATGTTGGCACAAAGGAACAAATTTTTGACATATTTACCAAACCATTACCTCGTGAACCATTTGAGTATCTTCACTAAAATCTTGGGATTCTCCCAAGTTCTCGTTAGAATATTTCTCTTTTCTAACTAAGTAGAAATGGGGAGTCGAGGTGTGTATAGGTCTGCAAGATGATAGTTTGTGAGGGGGGAGTTACCCTTTGCCATTGATGAAAAAGGGAGAGAGAAGGTAGTAGGAAAAGGTGTCATGATTGTAGGGGGGGTACTTGTGTTGCCATCAATTCCAAAGGGGGAGATTGTTGATCAGTGGTTGTCATTGATGTTGATCCAAGCAGCACCAGGTGCCACCCCAATCTTGCATGAGAATTTTGACCTGAATAGTTACTGTATTTTGAGTAAAGGATCTTCTATATGGATGCTAATCATTGATATGTTTCCGTTGATATATGGCATGCCACGTAATTCTTCACAGTTTGAGATATATTTGTGTTTGGAGTTAGTAATCCCAGTTAGTGGGCTAAAAGCCTATGTGGTTGTGGAATGGCACTCATAATTGGTTGTGGTAATTGAATAGTCAATAATTAATAATGGTTTTTTCTCCTAAAATCCCTCCAATGTTGACTTGTTGAGGACCCTCTCAACTCAAAACGTTCATATAAATAGTGACCCTCATATCCTCCTCTTGAAGGGATTTTGTGGCTTCAAATAGGTCATTGTGGAATTTTCTCTATAACTTGTTTTCTGCAAAGATTTATAAACTGAAATTAAAACCCATTTGGGCCGAAATCTTGCTGAACCTCATGACTAAATTTCAGATCTTGTTTCGCTATATTTTTAGATATATGATTTGAGGAATTTAGGGTTTGTGTATGCTCTCGAATTCCATGTCAAACAGGTGACGTTGGGAAAATCATCATAACTTTGCCTCTAAGCATTGGATTCAAAATTAATAAATAGTGAATGAAATAGGATGGAATTTAGTTTGTTGGATATCATTTTCAGGGAAAAGGTTATAGCAATGACACATGGCACTTCATACAAGTTCGCTCTATTGAACCAGTCTATAATCAGGTCATCGTGGGAGATTGGGGATAACTCTTTCTTGAGGAATCCAATATTGATCAAACCTATGGGGTTGGAAAGAGGACTCAGAGGGCTACGATAAAACAAAATTTAAGACCATGGATATCTAAAATTACATGGCTACAATAGATTCAATATCGATCTCCTATAAGGAAAGAAAAAGCATGCATTCAAGGATCACTGCAGTAAGGACCACACATCAACAATCAAGGGTATGTCTCCTATAGAAAGGTATGTATGATTAGTGTGTACATTTGAATTTTGAGTATTGTCTGTGACATAAGTTTTTGCAGGATAGAGTAAGTATATACATGGTCTTGGTTATATCTCTATGTTTCTATATGTCAGAGTTAGTTTTGATACCACATTTCAGATGTCCTATTCTTGATACTACACATTTGATGCAACATATTCTTGATACTACACCAAGTTTGATAAATCTATATGATGTTGTAATTTCATGTTCCTTGTCTTGTCGTAGTTGATAGAATGGTCTCTGTTGTCGTACTTAGAACTTGGTCCATCACAAATCTAGGACCTGTCATCAGTGTTTATTGTATATATCTTTAGGCTAGTTTTGGATATAGTCTTGCATAAAGTCCAGGCCTACATCAAGAGTGGGAGTATTTGTCTACTATTGCAAAAATTCAAAAACAAAAGTGACAAACACACTTTAGGTATGCATTATAATTTTAATCTATATTAATTCATTATTATGCACTTACATGTGTTTTGTAGGTAGACGTAAGTTGAAGGGTATTTTGTTTTGTTTTGGGATTGGTTTCATCGAGCAAATTTTGCATGCAGGTAGAATATGATTCAAGTACAACATCAAGAAATAATTCAAGAGAAGAAGTATCTAATCAAAGGAAGCATTGCAGCGGGACATCCTTGAAGACATGACAGCCATCTAGATATCGTGAAGTATTGTTAAGGCCAAGAGTCATCATTGTGAAGTTGTAAAAGAGTCATTTATAAAAGAGTAATCATTGTGAAAGAGTAATTTGTAAAAGAGTCATCAATGTAAATTTGTAAAAGAGTCATTTTTAAAAGAGTCATCATTGTAAAGTTGTAAAAGAGTCATCATTGTAAAGATTGTAAAAGAGTAATTTGTGAAAGAGTCATTATGCCTCGAGTCGAAGAGGTAGTGTTTGGAGGTATAAGAGTCACTGTTGGGATGATGTCATGGTTGGGTTGCAGGAAATATAGCCATTGGGTATTCGGTCAAGTACACGAAAATCATTATACATCTTATTGTATCATGGATTGTTGTCCCTTGTTTTGGAATCCACAATCTTGTCTTATTTCAATCATTATAGAGTGGCAAGGAGGTGCTAGGTAGGTGTATGAAGTCACCTATAGGTTGGGGCTTGTGAACACTTTAGGGTGGGAGGGTGGTGCTAGTGTGAGTTGTGGCTCGCTAGGGTGTCGAGGCATCCATTTAGTTGATTACTAAAGAAACTAGGGCATTGGGGCATCCTTCTAGTGGGATCTGGAGAAGAATGCTTTTCTAGAATTCTAGGAAGTTGATGCTTTCATTTCAGTTGGGGCTGAAGATTAAAGAATTTATTAGAAAAAAGTTTGGTGGTTTTTTACCTAGAGGGAGTTTTCCACCTAAAATTCTTGTGCATACTGTGTTCTTTTATTTACTATTATTATGGAATAAACATTAATAATAATTGAAGATTAACTAATGCTCTGAAAATATTTAAAAGTGTTAATTTCTAAGAAATACTGATTCACTCCCCCTCTTTGTATTTCCAACATCCCATTCTTAATACTGATGATAATGTAATATTCAAAGGGATTCAATATTCATGAAAAGACAACAATAAGGACCCCACAACCTGTAAATATGACTTGTTTCCCGAGAAATCCCCTCTTAAAGAAACTCTCCCTCAAATTCCTTTAAAAAAATATCCAAAAACTAAAGCCAATTTGAAAAAGGATCCACCAAGGAAAGACATTGTCAAGAAAAAAGAGAAGGGAAAATAAGTTGGACTTAACATTGACATAGAGACTACTATATGGAAAATAAATATACCCATTCCTTTGAAATATATTGTGAAACTTCCTAAACAACAAAAACAAATTAAGAAATCCCTAGGTTTTGAAGAGGAAGAATTTCCCGAAGACTTGAAAAACATTCATATTCCTTAACAAAACCCTAGGTGTGAGCCATTTATGCTGACTATGGCTATAAACAACCTCCTATCACATAATTTTGTGTTAGACTCATGGGCTTCCACAAAAATCATGCATTTTAAAGTCATGAAGCAATTGGGTCTCAACATCACATGACCATATAGAAATGTGTGTGGCTTTAACTCTAAGCCCATGGAGATGTGGGGGATGGTCTTATATAGGAAATGGGGAGCCACTGTCGGGGGTCATGTCCAAATGGACTTGTCATATGCTACTATCCCACAAAATGATGGAAGTCATTTTGTCCTCTATAGGGAGCCTACCTAGCCTTCTCATGTAACTGAGCCTGGACCAATCCCATATTATGAGACACATGAGATCGAGAACCCATCTCCTATTCTCACTTCACAAGAAGTCCACATTCTCAAATGACCAAATCACAAAAAAAAAGAAAAAGATGGAATCCTAAAAAGGAGTATAAGGTCGGGGACTTGGTCTTGGTTGATAAAGATGCAATGCCTATCAAGATTCATGGGAAAGTTGGGGAGGACTATTATTACATTGCTAAACTCAACGACAAACTATGGCCACAAATAGTCAAGTTAAGTTGTATCACCCCTTTCCTTGATACTTGATGTTGTACTATATGCATGTTAGAGTAGGGTGCATTGCATGCTAATTTTTCACATTAGAACTAACATCATATGATATTTATCATGGTATATTAGTTCCATTTAGATTAAAATTTGCATCTTTATTTTTCTATGGATTTTATGGAATAACATTAAGCATGGGTGATCATAAAACACCATAGAAACATGTTCCCCCATGAGTTTAATATTTGATATGTGTAGGTAACAGGTATACAGTGACCAAGATATTTATGGTTTTCTCATGACCCCCCATCCAAGTAGCTTTTCCAACTTTTTTGAGAGATCATGTCCCAATTTGAGCCAGATGTTACTCACCACTTTGTGGGTGATATCCCTAGGATAAAAATTCTATCCATGATGGTCCTCAGCTAGAAGCCAACAACCCCTTGTAGCCACCAACTAGCTCATTATTACATTTCTCCACCACCTAAGCCAACCATGTGTTCCCTCACCCATCTGTCATGGTCATATGTTTGAAGGTGGGCCTCCCAAGCCTAAAGGTATGCCTTGTCATTTAGTAATTGAGGATTTTAATTTACTTATCATGGAAACTCTTGGGAATGGAATAATGGGGGGATTCAGTAGAAATAGAGGACGAGGTATATGCTCTTGTCCCCTAAGTATCGTTTGGGATGTAAACCTTGAACCCTAGTCTCGTGGGATCTCTTTTATTGGCCTTTGGGTTTCTAGGATGGTATTATATGGGAAACCCTAATTTTGGATGTGTGGTTCTGCTCCCCAATTCATATATATCACCTACATTCCCCTCATTATAACCCTTTTCATCACTTCTCCCACTTGGGTCCACATTCCTCTCGTAGGTCCCCATACGGTCATCCACCCCCTCCCCTTGCCCACATCTTGGGTCGGATCTAGAACTATGTCTTCGAAGGTTGATGCAATTGAAAAGAAAAGAAAAAACATAATTGGCCACATTCAATAGGAAATTGTACCAAAAAATGGAAAATATGGTTGGGACAAAAACATTTAACACATGGGAAAAATCCATTACATGAGCTCTATCCTTTTCATGGCCATCACCCTAGTTTCTAGAGGCCCTGGATGAGTCTCATTATGATTCAAAAACCCATGATTGTCCCAACCCCGAGTGGATGATGAACTACCCCACTTTAAAAGGGGGTATCCTCTGCTATACTTTACACATCATGCTCTCATTCCCTTGAGCCCTGAGTAGTCAACCAAAAAAAATAATAAAAGGAAAAATACATATAAAGAAGGGTGGAAAAATCAAGGTTGGGGTAACTCATGTACCATGATTTCTCCTTGCTACACATCATTTACCCAAGTGCAGGCTTCACTTTTTATTGGCTATCCTTGTAGCATGATATGTGACCCAGGTTGTTCCCCTTCATCCCCTACTTCATTCCATCATTGTATCGCATGTGACCACCATTTGAAGGATGTACCATGCACATATCACCCCGTTTGGAAGAAGAAACCACCTAATAGGATGATTAGTTAACCCCCTTTGGATCTTGGAGACATTAGCACATGCAAAACCCCATTATCGAAGGGCATGCCATTACGAAGTGCCCACTTGTTTTCCATGTTTTGTAAATTATTTTACCTAATTTCTTTAATGAATTTATACGATGGAAGGTATAGGGACACATTGGATCTTATGCAAGATTGCAGATGGTATCCATTTTGGGTTTGGTATCTCTATATGGGGTCCTAACACTTGAGAGGCCTACATTGGCATATGTAGGGTGTGTGTAGAGAGCCATGGGCCTCCACAATAGTAGAAAAGATTAGACAGATCCCCATATATTTTCATATATTGCTTGAGATTCACCTATTTAACAAGAAAGATGCACTTGGTTCACCATGCCCAGCCGTCCCCACAATTATATCATACACTTAGCAGATGACCTAGGACCTATATGATGATGTGGAATCACTTACACCATCATTCGAGCCCTTGCAAATGGTCTACATGTATCTTCGATTTATTTGGAGACCCATGAGGACACTTTTGTGCCCCCCACACCATGGAGAGCACCACATGTTTACTATTTGGAGAACAAGGGGAAACCCCTTGTCCACTACTTTTGGGAGTCCTATTTCACATTTTGCACATATGGAGTTCATCAGGGCTCTTCTAAGGCCCAACGACATGTATTATTGATCATTCAACCTCTTGAGAGGCTGATTATTTTGATTATGATCTCGTTTGGTGGGCTTGTCACTAAAATTTAGTTATTTTGCACATTATTTTATTTTAGGGGTTGTATTAGGCCTCATTAGGAAAATCAAATTCATTTGGACATGTATAAATACAAGTTATATGATTTGATTTTAGCATCATCACTTGGATTTGGACTTGTATCTCTTTATATATTTTCACTATCCTTCTTGGAGGACAAATTATTGGAGCATGGAATGAATTTTTATGTTTGGATTATTTTCTCATGTCTTAGAGCTTCTTGAATGGAAAATTTTGGATGGTTGGATATATTCTTATACATGTAAGTTCAACTAAATGTTATTCTTTGTTTCTATTTTTGTCATATACATCGTTGTTGGTATTTCTCTATACTAGGGCTAAATTGTTGCATCTATTTATGCGAAGTGGAAATTTTATTTCTAGATAATGTTTCTTCATTTATGGGCCATCTATAATGAATTAATGTTCCGAGGGATGTTTCATTATTGAAATTCATTTTTATAAGCCATCTATTTTTCAAAGCAAAGTATAAATTCTTTGAAGCTGCTTTTGATGCTGCCCTAATGCTAAGTAAAGTTGTCTTTAAGGCCTCCTTGACCTAGAAAATCGAAAATTCCATAGTCATAATTATACTTGAATCTAATCTCCCCAGAGAATTAGGAACTGGTACACCATAAGGTGATCACATTAAAACCTAACTTTCCTTTCATCTTCTTCCATTTTCTAGGCCTAGTCCCATTAGGTCTCTTAGGGAATCAATTTTCTTGCAAAAAATTCACCCAAATTTTTTTATCTTTTATTTAATACTACATTGATGTGTCTCCTAGGTCTCCTCCAAATTTGAGGGAATTTGATGGTGGGATTGTGGGATATCCCAAGCCCTAGCCTTGTGATCGAATCTTTCCTTTGGTTTCCTTAGACTAGTAGCCTCATTAGGATCATCATATTTCCTTTATTATAAATTATTTCTTTGATCCCTTTCTCTTTCCCTACTTGGGTAAAGTACATCATTTGTTGCCAAATCCCATTACCTTAACATATCTTGGTGTCCACTTGGTCTCGTGTGGTTCCATTCTATATCAAATTTAATTCTTCAAAAAACTACTTGGGAAACCAAGTTCCATAAGGTTTTTAGGATTAGGAAACTCTTTTCTAAGTCATATTCCTTAAACCTAGCCCTCAAATCCTCATCAACCCCTCCTAGAGAACCCTACACCTTGCTTAAAAAGCAAGTAAGCCCTCTTTTTGAGTTCTCTTGTGAAGGGTTATGCAAATCACCTCCTATTCATTTCATTGATCTATCCTTCATAGGTGATTCTCTATATGTGTTGGGACTCCTCCCATTGGTGAAATTCCATAAAGAGTAGGAAGATTTAGCTGTGGTGACAGTGAGCTATAGTTCTAGTACTTCTCTTAACCTAGCAAGTGCCCCTCTAGGACCCTTGCTAGTTTTAGCCATAATAGGATCGACTAACCAACTCCTTAGACGAGCACCCTAGCGTGCCCAACACATGACACCCCCATGGGCAACAGGTCCCCTGGTGTGCCCAGCATGCGATGCCCCCATGGGAAACATGCATTTGGTGTCTTAAGCACATGATGCCCTTATGGGCACCCGAGTTCCCTAGCTTCATTCACTCATCAATGAGAATAAAATATTATAATTTGTTATTACCATGTTACGTAATCAATCAATTGTAAACTGAATTTTAACACCCAAACATTACTTCGGTGATTTAAAAAAATCATTATGAGACCCCTTGGTGGGAACTCTGTTCATGGGCAGTTGTGGGTCAACCTTATGTCTTTTATGTGGGCATCCCTTTCCAATTCGGTTCAACCAACCAACTCATCGCATGAGCACCCCTACCGAGTGGGTGCCATGGTGTTCCTAGCACATGACGCCACTATGGGGGCCTGCAAACCCTACAGCGCACTGGCATGCCTAGGGTGCGAGCATTCACCCTGATGTGAAAATCATCGAACAAAAATAGTTAGCAGATCAATGAAAAAAAAATATTACCATTTTTATTTCCATGCCGCATGATCAATATTCAATTACAAACATGCTTTTAACACCTAAATATCAATTTACTTAATTTTCTAAAAATCATATTTATGCGACCCACTTGTGGGAACTCTATTCATGGGAAGTCATGGTATGACATTACTTCTTTTGTGATAGAACCCCTTTCCAGGTCGAATTGACCAACCATCTCATCACACAAATGCTTTATCGTGCCTAGCATGCGACGTCCCCATGGGCACTAGGTGCCTTGGCATGCCGATTGCGTGACACCCCCATGGGCATTATATACCCTAACATGCTGACCATGCAACACCCTCATGGGACACTATGTGCCGCACCTTCGTTTGCTCATCAATGACAACATAATGTTATAATTTGTCAGTACCATTTTGCATAATCAATCAATTACAAACTGACTTTTAAGACTCAAACAATACTTTAGGAAATTTTTTAAAAATCATTATGAGACCCCTTGATGCAAAATCTATTCATGGGAATTCATGGGTCGACCTTACTTCTTTTATGTGGGTACCCCTTTCCAAGTTGGGTTGACTCACCAACTCGTCACACGAACGCCCCTACTGGGCGGATGTCCTGGCATGCCTAGCTCGTGACACCCCTAGGGGCACCTGAGAGTTAAAGAGAAGGATAACACCATCGTCAATACATATGTGACTAGTTTTTTCAATAAACAAACATAAGAGACTAGTTTGTTCAAAGTGAGACACTTTCTTAGATACATATTCACGACCATAATAAAAAAATATTGATTTTATTTTTTATTCATCATTGTAATGCCATATTCTTTCTTAATGTCATATTTTTCATAATAGATTTTAAAAACTTATTAATAATGCTCCATAATGTTATAACTCTAAAATTTCGCTAGGGTTTCCATGAAATAAATAATAGAGTTAACCACAAACCTACTTTTGAGATCAGGATCTAGCCTTCCTAATGCTCAGAGAGGGTTCTCTCTTAATGATTTAACTTTGTTGAGTTAATTGATTTCAGGCTAGTTATTTAAGTGTGGTTGGGTTGGTTTTTGATTTGGTTTGGTGGTGGAATCATTGATTTAGATGGATAGATAGATGTTTTTTTACCATTGGGCCATGGAGTCCAAATGTCAAGAAAACATGACTGAATCAAGTTCTAAAGATAGTGTTCACAAGGCAAGATAGCTGAGTAATTTCAGATCTTTTAGGTTGGATGGTGAAGTGGTATTTCAATCGAGGTCAAGGAGTAGTCAAGGATTCCTCAAATTTTATAATGAAAGAAATAAAAGAGGTCAATCGAAACTAGGGAGTAATTAAGAATTCCATACTCTGGATATCAGAAGAAAACATTAAGATGAATAACTATTCAGGATAGAGTGTACTTAAACAAATTCTGAAGTAAAATTCCAGTTATTTCATTCAAATTGGAAACACATGTATGTTTGTGAAATACTTAAGAAAATAACAATTTGAAAAATGAAAGATACTTTACTGAAGTGGACGAACACATGAATCCTGTAATGAAATGCCTTTATTACTCAGTCCAGTCTATTGACTTGAAAATGTTTACAATAAACCCTCAAGTTTTCAGATCAATGTAACTATAGATATGTTCAGCAATCCACACCTCTATACTTCAAATTATGAAGTATTTATACAAAAATAGCTAAAAAATATCCTAAAATGTTTTAGGAATTATTCAAGGAAAATAAATATATCCATGCAAGAAGATAGAGACACCTAGGAAACTAAAAGGCTAGTTGTCCCTTATTTTACTGACTTTGTTGTTTTATGCTTTGATCTTTTGCTACTTTTTCTCCTTTGCTATTGCTCTATGTTGGTTGTCCTTTTACTCTGGCCTTTGACTGATACTCTTTCATATGATACTCTTTGACCTAACTGATTTGTTATTTTACTTTGACTGCTCTGTATTCACTGTTTACCTTGCATTTTTACAGTAAATCATTCAATTTTTCCCAAGTCTCTGCATCTGGTAATTTAATATTTACCATTCTCCTATAGACTTCATCAGTTTTTGTATATTTTTCAAAGGTGGGCTTGTTTAGAAAATGTGGTTTTACCTCATGCTCGAGGTAAAAGAGGTTCTCAAAATGTTGTTAAAGGAATTTTCCTGTAGGCATCCCTTTCATGGAGGAACTGCTCACTTGTTAGTTTGCCACTTCTATTATTCTCTTATCATAGTCTTCATGTGGAATTAATCTGTTATTAATTACCAGTGGATTAGGTAGACCTTTCTACCTCAAAGCATGAAATTTCACCATGAACCTTCCTATTTCCAGCTCCATTGTTTGGCACTTTTCCTCAAGTTGTGTCATCAGGTTCCTCTTGGTGATTACCTTTTTAACCTCTAATATAGTCCTAGTTCTGTTAGCTATTCCAAGTTCCTGCAATTCATATTTATTCTTTGAGTTAAGGAACTGGATTATTCTTGAGGCTTCTTTTGGCATATTTCCAAGTTCGGCCCTAACCCTTTGAATTGCTTCACCAGCCTCCTTGACCAAATCATTTTGCTCAAATATTACTTGTATAGATGGCCAAATATCATTGACTGAGTCAACGATATTGGCCCATAAAAGTTGTTTTGCTTGGGCTAGTGGCTCTTTTAGTGTTAATTCTTTCTCCAGCTTCCCAATCTTTTCATTCAACTTATTTGTCTTACGAACTTCATTCTTATGCATAATTTGAACCAATTTCTTCTCATCCTCTATACTTTTTATTTGTTCCTTAAGTCTATTTATTTCAATGGTCTCGATGGACATATCCTTTATGGCTTTGACTAGTTTAGCTACTTCATCACTAGGATGAGCTGTTGTTATTGTTGAACATGTTGTTAATGCAGTGGCTAATGCAGTTGGAAGTGTTGTAGCTAGTGGTGCTACTTGGGCCAATTAAGCTGCCAAAGTTGAAGGAACTATTGTAGTAACTGTAGGAATAGTAGTGGCAGTAGCTGTCTCAATGTTGTCCTGTTTCAGCTATATTAAATTGTCCAATTCATTCTCCATTTCTTTCAATTGAGCATTCAGTTGGAGAATGAGGTCCATCATTTCATCTTTCTGGATTTGGCTTTCTAGAACCTCCTTGGTATGTGGATGTTCAGAAGGAGGCAACTTCAGTTGCTTCTTTAGTGCAACAATGTCTTCATTTTTCTTCTTTATGAGTTTTTCTACAACCTCGATGTCATTTGGATTATATCCAATTTCAATAACCAAGTCTTCAAGTGACTTGATTTTGTTATCCTTTGCCTGTGAGGATGCTTTCTCTAGCTTAAATTGTGTTCTAATGTTGTCTAGAGAATTTTGCAGTTTCTAAACACTCATGGCCTTGTTGGTCATCGTTGAGTAGATCATTTCTCCTACCTGCTTATGAAATTCAATTTGATCAATAGGGTGAACATCCCTAGCCAAAACTTCAAATTTTGTCTTCCTGTAATCTACTAAGGTATTAGGCTACTAGACTGTAGGATGCAAAAAGGTCATTTGCATTTTACCAGTTTTAATGTCAAAAGCTGACATTAACCTATTCTGATTTCTAGGGGTCTGTTTGAAATACTAGGCATATGTTTCAGCTTTTAATGTCTCATTTGTCAACTTGATCTCTTTATACATCTCCTTTTTGTCTTTTTCCTTATCCATGGGTTTTCTTGATGATGAGACCTCCATACTTAGCTATTTCTGAATTCTCTGAGTATTAGAGGTGGAAGGTTGACGAGTTTCCTTTGAAACTAATAGAGTTGTATTTTTTATTACCACTATTTCTCTATCAATGATTTGAAGTGTCTCAATTGTTTCAATGACCTCTTCTTGCTTTCTTTCTCACTTACAGGATTTATCTTGGGCTTCTTCATGTACATGATTTCAAATCTATCATGTGTTGTATCTATTCTTGAGCAAGAACCTTCTTACCTGGTCCTTTTTGTACTTTTGTCGTGCAAGGCTGGAGTATGCAGAATGGAACTAGTATTCACCTGTTTCTCAATATCTATCAAGGTATTTTTTAACCACTCTGTCTGGTTGGCATATTTTTCAATATATACCCTGGACTCATGCATAAAAGGGATCAATTTAAATTTGAGCCTTAGTTTGTTTATGACTCCTAAAGGGTCATACTTCCATTTAAAACTACTACTGAACTTCATTTCCTGTAAACACTTCTCTACTTCTTCTCCAGCCTCCCCATTATTATAGATAAAATGACCAAGCTCATTTTTTTATCTCGAATTGTGTTTTCTTCCTAGCTGATACGAAATTCACATCATCTGAGTTTATAATCTGCCTGATATATTCTAATGAAAATATCCTCATGGGAAGATATTTGGGAAGCTTATAGGGAGTGAGCTGGCATCCATTTATTCTAATTTCAGTGTGATCCTGGTATAGATACCAGTCTCGTATTCTACTGTTTTTAATTAACTGCAAAACACTCTTGATCTCATCACTGATCCTGGGTTGATTTCTACTGCTTAACATATTTACAAATGGATGAACAAAGGAATCAATGAACTCTTTGTAACTAAAAACAGTGGAATACTTTTGGATTAAGGGTGTCCAAAAGATGATTGATCTAGGATGACCCTTAGTGTCCAGCTTTTGGATGTTTGAATAGAAACTTGTCTGACTGGAAATATAGGAACACGTGGAACAATACAGAAGAGTATTTGAATACTCTTTCATATGGAAGTATGATCAATTGATCATGGATCCTATTTGTCAAGTACTGGGCAAAATTGAAAAGTGAAGTTGGAGGCTTGCCTGGGAAAAAATTAGAGAGGAAAGCAAGTATTGGCCCATCTATATGCTCATCGGTGGTATATCCTAGGATACAAGAGAGCATGGTTACAATTTGTCTAGATCTCTCAGAGAAAATGGCAGCAGAGTACGGAGGATTGTCTGTAGGAGTATGAGATTCTTCTAGGATGAAAGTCTGAAAGATTTGAGTCCTCTTGGGAAGGTCTAACTTCAAGTAGAGTTCAAGTAGGTTTTCAATGGAAAATGGGGTTTCAATTGGGTTTGGCTAGATCTGCAACATTTGGTTTATTGACTTTGCAGTGATTGTAAACAAAATTTGCTGGTTGGGAGAGACTATGGATCTTTTGCTTGGGATGTAACAATTTTGGCATAGATGGATGATCTCAGGGAACCGGTATACCTGTGGGAACAAGTATTTGGGAAAATTTGACTCCCATAGATGAATGTCATCATTTTGGTTCTGGAATTTGTCTTTACTCCAGTAGTGGAGTTTTAATAGATGGCTGGGGGAAGCTGTGTCTTTAATTTGGAAATCTCTATGAGCCAATGGGGTGTAGTCAACATCCAGGTGAGGGGTTTCTCATTTATAATGCTTTAGGAAGCCATAATTTGATTTATTCTATTGAATTACTGTTTTTATAGCTTTAGGAGTAGGGTTAGGAGCTCTGGAATAGTGGGAAGCGTTAATGTAGTGTGCAGAAAATGGCTTTTGAATGCACATTGGGTTTCTTTTAGCTTGGCACAGTTTTTTGATTAATCCAATTAATTAACTTTTTATTAATTACTATGCAGAGCTTAAGTAGAGGGTGGTTCTGGTTCTTTTAAGAATACTTGGAAAAATGACGATTAGGTATCCAGATAGGGTTCTGTGGTAGTAGCGGAGGTTTTTGAGGCTTGAATTATATGTGTGTTGCTTAAAATTTGAAGTATGTTGCGTCTTCTGGTTGTAGGTGAGGTTAAAATGGTTGAGTAGAGCTTAGGGGTTCAAAATTGGTTTACAGAGGTATTCACAAGGAAATAATAGTAAAAAGGGTAAAAAGGGGGATTTTTTGGCTTTTAACCGACAGTGGCTAACCTTTGGGCATGAAGTTAAAGTGTGAATAGTGGGAAATTTCCTTTTATGCGGGGAGGTGGTTTTATGGAATATCACATCGCTTTTGAGAGGAGAGCAGATTTTTTTGAGAGCACGTGATATAACATGGGGCTGCCATGTAGCAAAAGAGCGCTTAGGAAAAACCATGAATCTTGTGTGCTTTTGGGATGTTAACGATAGGATGATGGGAGAGCGCGATATGGATATGGGTCGTTGGATCTGGGAGTGTTTGATCATATGGCTATCGTGCGGTGGAGTTGCAAAGGTGGAGTCAGGGTGTGGTTGGCAGCGCCTAGTGTTACTGGGAATAGTGTCCACTCGGAGCTGCTATTCCCACTAAGACTGGTAGCTATCTTAGAAACAAACAAGTAAAGTATACTTTCACTTTCCTTTATGAAAATAGATAAGAGTGGAACAAAGGAGACCAACCTTATTGTTGCGCTTGATTTCCTTGTTTGATTCCTCTCCTTCCTGATAGATATTTGCCGCTTCTTCTTCATCTTCCCAGCTTCAAAGAGTACCTGTGGAATCAAAGCAACATACTACTATCAAAGAATAGAGATCTATATTCATAAATAACACGGGACCAGCTATGTGTTAACCATACAAATGTATATATAAACAATCATACAAGAATACGGAGGAAAACTTGAATAGCTTTATTAAGATCAAGAATAGCAAGAGGATTACAACCATATGTTCTGATCCAGCATCATCCTCTAGCAAGAAATACCTTCTTCACCTCAAGTAAAGCTTAGATCACCCAACACTATGAAGTTACACCAGAAAACCAACAACACTTCTCTACAAGATACAGATTCCAACCTATGGATCTTTGTGATGAGGGATCCATATATAGATGATTGTAGGGGGTTGAGTCATCTTCCGGGGTCTTGATTAGTGTCCTCTCTCTGATAGTTCCTGATTCCACTTGGAGAATGATGATCTCTTACTCATCCCTGGTCGAAAACTGAGAGGCAAGTGTCAGAAGGGAAGCTTCTGGAAGATTCCATGATCTTCCACCTCGCAATTTATCCCTACCATTTGTCCATGCCTGACTATCGCACCCTACAGAGGGGCCATTCAGTATGCATCGCACCCTTTACACTGGGAAGGTGATATGCATCACACCCTTTGCACTGGGTATTCAGTATGGTCTAGTTTTGACCATTTATGAGCATTTTTTAGTGGAGAACTTCTGGGAGATGATGTAATCAGCTGACCTTGTTCCTTTAGGCAGTGAAGCAAGAATTTTAGGGACTTAGGAGCCCTTAGTTTATGGACATTTATGATTGGGGTTGAAGTGCCCAAAAATGTCTATAACAGTTGCCCCCTAAAGCATGAGGTTGTTAATCTTTTGATGTCGGGTGAAATACTTTACCATGAGGATCCAAATTTTTTTTCGAGCTGGGAGGCAACCTGTAATAAGATACAATACAATACATTATCTTGACAACATTTTTTCATGATCTAGCTGAGGCGGGCATTCCCATGCTCAGCTTTATAAATTCATTTTCATGTACATAGGACAGACAATAATCTATGTGGTAGACTAATGATTCAGACTCATCATCCTTTGATTTGGATGATCATCTATTCGGCAATGATGTACATTTGATGTCTTTATATTCCTAAATAAATCGTAGCCCAGATGGATGAAACTAGATCCAGGGTCTTCAAAACGCGTTCAATCTTCACTAGGAGTACAAGTCGATCCATGTGAGAAATGTTTTGGAGTCGAACATAGAAAGACATCACCTGATTACCAGCCAATGATGTAAGTTGTTAACAGGCGTGAGAGGAATCACTAATAATGAAAATGACCCTCAAGGTACTACAGTACAATTCACGTGATGTGAAAAGAACTTGGCATTGAACACCACGCAAAATCTCTGGGTCAAAGGCCATTAATGTAAACCTGTCGCCAAAAGTGAGAAACTTGCCATTGAAGCATGCAAGCTTCAAAGTACTGAAAGGGTTGTCCCTAGGTCAACTTCTTGGATAATGAGTTGATGTCGACAAGAAGTGACCTGTCATAGGAGGGCCTTAGTGAATCCCACATCTACAACATGGAACGAAGCAAATGATTTTGGAGGTGAAAACAATCTGACGATACAAGGTTCAGGGTGGCGGTCATGAAAGAATGGAGCATGAATGTATTGCAGTGGGTGAGACACAGGCGAATTGTCTGAATGACTTCTCTTGAACATATCGGTGACACTAGCGATGGATTGGTAGCGTTAACCCCAAAGATGGATGGTGGGACGGACCAATGGTGATGACCCTTGGATGCGGAAGGAAAGTGTCATGTTCAAGAGTGACTTGCTACCAATAAAGTTTTTCAAGTTTTCTTCCCAATTTTCCCCAGTCATTGCTGACCAGTACCTCTTTACTTTTTTCAAGCTTGAGGAGGATAACATATGCTTGTTCTATAATCCGCCCTTCAGGTGAACTTGTCGCTATATTTTAGCGAGCCTAGCGATAGTGAAACTCGTTCTCGTCTGTTTGGACGAGTTTGTCGCTATTCAGTTTTAAGGAGTTTAACGACAAATATAACTCAGTCCTTTTCAATTTTAGAGATTCTGAAAGGGATGGAAAGGAGACTCCAAAGATTCTTTTTCATGATATAATCCCTTAAGTCTGAAAAAGCATAAAATAATACGAAAGGGATGAATTTTCGATAGTTTTAACGAGCCGAACAAGAAAAGCACTCGATCTTTTTGTGTAATAATCCCTCAGGTCCAAAAAGATTAAAATCTAGAGGAGGGATAACACTTCCGATGACATTAAGGAGCCAGAGAGGCTAATCGCTCGGCAATCTTTTCATATTTTACGAGTCAGTTGAAAAGAGCTTAAAGGAGACTTGCTTTCGAGGAACGAGTGATGATTTCAGGTAGAAGTTGATTCCAGGTAAGGTTTGGAATTTTTCAATCATGGTAGTGTCACAAGGATGGCTAATAGAATCACTCTTCGCAGATGTTCCTCGAAAGGGTAAACAATCATATGGAGGTGAAAGATCGGCTAAAAATAGAGTGGCGGTGATGATGAGAACACGACCAAGGCTCAAAAGCTGGCGATAAGGCATTCACAATGGTTATTTACCGGTTCATTTTTTAATGAGCTTAAACTTTGGGGCAAACATTTGCTCATGGCTTATGTTTATTTTTTAACGAGCTTGAACTATGCGCTAAAACTGCTCGTGGTGGGTTTATTTTTTAACGAGCTTGAACCCTACGGTAACACTGCTCGTGATAAGTTTGCATGCCCCCAGCATAGTAACGAAAATTAAGGTGCATACCCCCCAAGCTTCATTTCATTCAACTTGGTGGTTGGAATGAAGGTTTACCTTTGAGATCTTTGAAAGATTCTATTTGGAAAGGGAGTTGTTTCATTTTTTAATGAGGTTGACACAGTAAAAGAACTATCCTCATGGCAACCTTTGATCACAACTCATATGGAGTTATCAAGGAAAGATCTGGTTCCAATGCCCCTAGTACATAATGTACAACATCACTGAATTGATCATCAGATGATGTAGCTATGGTAGGGCTTGGAGGCAATGCCTCGCGATGATCCACAATATCAAAATGTTCTGAGTTCTTCATTTTTGTTGATCTAGAAGATCGCATGGGACAGGTTTCCACTGTGGCCACTTCTGCCAGCTTACTCGGAGGTGGAAGGGAAAAATTCCCCATTAAGGAGGGGTCTTTTAGGAGACCTACTCCGATATTTTGAAGCGACTGAGAGCTTCCGTGGATCATCAGAATGCTTCCCGTAACTTGTGAACTATTGGGGAGAAATGTTTGTTGGTTGACGATTGTGATTCCTCCTTGGAAGGGAAATGCAATCTTTCTGAAGTACGTCGACACAATGGCAGCCATAGCATATATCCAGGGCCTTCCCAGTAGGATGTTGTAATCGAGGTTTCTGTCGATAACTTCAACATCAATTTCTACTGTTTTTCCCCCCAGTTCGACTTGCAAGTTGCTTAAAATCCCATATGGAGTGTATGTCCGCCCATCAAATGCTTTTAACGTTGTTGACGATCGCGACAAGGGTGGTGAGCCTAAATTTTTCCAGCAACTCATTGAAATAATACATGTAGATGCCCCCTCATCAATAATCGTTCAATGAACAGTTTTGTTGAGGGATTTCACTTGAATAAGGAAAGCTAGTTGAGCTAGTAATTGAGGTTCATATCCTTTGTGATCAATGGCCACAAGATTGGAATCCGCTGGGTCAATCCCACCTATCGCTGATAATAAAGCCTGCTTTTGGGAGGGGCAATTTTGCAGTACCTTAAGTGTCGACATAGCGGACGACGATTGGGCCAGATCCTCCACTATATTATAATGTTGTGCTGCCCTGGCACGAGGATTAAATGTCGATTTGTGTACTACTCCCTTTGGCGGCTTTATCATTAGCTCAAGAATGATGGGTGGCACAACTTCGGTCAAAGTTGTTGTCAAACTACTAGGTTGATCTGTAGCCTTGTTGTTCGACATTTGTGGATGTCCATAATCTTTGTTACTTGTCGATATAAAAGCATCATTTTGTTGTTTCGAAACTGACAACATTAGCACTTGGGACGGGGAAGCATTTTCGCTAGCAACCAGATTTGTTCCTGTGTTCGGAAACGGATCAGTCAATACAGCCGAGGTTTTTGAACTTTTGAAGGATTTTCTAAGTTCATATTTATATGGACACTCTATGGTCCAGTGATCCTCGTCACATCTATGACATGGAGTTTTTGGTTTCCTATCCCCAGAACAGTTTGTAGAAGATTTCCTAGGAGATGAGTCCTCCTGGTTTTTCTTCTTCCCTTGTTTTTTCTTCTTGCCTCCCAGTTGCTTAGGTTCTTTGCCTTTGTCTGTCGACACGACACTTACTTCCGAGGCTAGAAGTTCCTCATTTGCGTTTTTACTCGAAACTGTGTGGGACTTTTTCAATGTACCCTTTATGGTTTTAGTGCTTGTCGTACCTATCACGCCATCATCGGCATGAGATTCTTTGTTTGATTTAGGAGGCGGAGGAACAAAAAATTATGGTCTAGGAGCATCAGGGATTTTATCGTAGAGCATGCCAGGCTGAGTATAGATCAAGTCTAGATATTGTGCACAAGCAATAACTTGCTCTTTAGTGACGACTCCTCCATTTTCCACATCCTCTATAATAGCAGGTAACAGTGACTTAATAAACCATTCATCCAATAGCTGATCAGGAACATACATTTTTACCATTCTACGACGAAGTCGCCATTCATGAATATGATCGGATATGTGAGTGGTCGTCGTTTGTTTGAAATTGGTAAGTAGCTCAGTTCCTGTTTCATACCTTATAGGTAACTAAAAATGGGTTTAAAAGGTTGTGGCTAGGGTACTCAAGTTATCAAATGAAGCTCTAGGCAATTCGATATACCACTTTGCTGCCGGACCAGTTAGCGTTCATTGAAAGAGGTGAAGCCTGATCGAATCATCATTGAGAGTGTTGGATGAACACCATAGATGAAAGGTCATCACATGATTCGATGGGTCTTCCCCCGGATTTCCATTAAATTTAGGAATATCAAAGGGAAGTTTATGCGGAATTGCCAGCCACCAAGGGGCGTAGGCAGTTGGATCGTTCGTTAGTTGATTTAGATCTGGTAACTCTAAAGTTGCCACAAAAGGCAACTGTTGATTCAGGCTTGGTTGAGCATACCCACGATAAGTTGGAATCGCTTGAGCAGTTGGTATTTGCATACCAGCATAATGCATTTGATGTTGGTAACTTTGGTAAGGTTGATGGGAATAACCATTATGATATGGTTGATACGGCTACCCATTACTTGAAAATACTTGTTGCTCATATCCTTGGTAAGCTTGCTGGAATTGCAGTTGTTGGTATTGCACCAGCCATGGTTGTGAAACCATGGGCTGTTGTCCAGTACTGACTGTTTGACCAAGATGGGGGTTGGCGTTCCCCATTTGAACCTGTGTCATTCCACTAGTTGGTGATTGCGGTTGTGTCGTAGGTACAAGAGATTGTTGCATTATAACCTATGAAAATTGAGGTTAGCATACAACTGGAAACACTTGTACTTGCGATATTGCCACAATAACCGACATAGTGGGGATGTTTTTCATATGTAAACTTTGTTGCATTGAGCATACAACTCTTGGTTGTTGAGGCAGGATTTGCGCCCAACCGCTAGTTGTGATTCCAGCATAACCCAAATTTTGTTTTGAACTCACGCATGGTTGTCCTTCCAAGGAAGGCAATGAAAGGGTATACGGCCCTCCATACGACGGTAATCCAGTACTCAAAGGAATGATTTGCCTTTGGGGACCAGTTTGCCCAAATTGACCTTGTGAAGGATCAATTTGCTGAGATTCAACATAAGATATTCCAGATATAATTTTGGACGAACAAACGGGAACAGTCCATACTATCGAAATAGCCCCTGGATGGACTCCATCAGTGATTGAGAGTTGGTTGGGACAAACAACACGCCGGCGAACATTGTTAGAGTAGCAGAAGGAGCTTCTGCTGCTGTTGTGTCGAGTAACACAGTCCTTGATGTCGACGGTTGTTCAGACATATTAAGCCTATCCAAAATATTCCTTAGTGATTCTTCAGGAACTTCCAATGGCGGGTGAATATCTTCTAATGAAGAAGGATACAGGGTGATCCCAGCTCCAAGTTGCGTTGGAGTGTTAGATGGAGGATCTTCCACAATCTCTTCTATGGAAATCAATCCAGGAGGAAGAGGTAGACCATCAGGTCCATAAAATATTTCTGGTGCCGAAGAAGATATAAGTTCTGCAACAATAGATGATTGGGGAGTAACATCTTCCGAATCAGTTGTAGATGGAGCTGGTTCAGGAATAGAAGTGTTTACCGTCACACTAGGATCAATTGTAATGTCCTTTTGTTGCTGTGGAATTTCTCCTATGGAGGCAGGGATACTAGAAATGTTCGGAGTAACCAGAGTCTCTGAGGATGTCGGAGTACTGGCTCCAACCAACCTAGGGGACTTTGACCCGGTCAAACGAGTTCGCTTTGTCCGGAATGGTTTCACTTCCAGAGTCAACGACGGTTGACTCGTAAGTCTCCGTGAACGACGAGGTTTTGATTGACTTTCTTCCACGATTGCAGATTATTTGATCAACTCAAAATAAAAGGGAAAAATGTTTTTCGAATTAAATTAATTTTATATGCTTTGACACAACTTGTTTTTTCAATTTTTAAGAGTCGAGAAAAAACAAAAGATGACTCTAGTCACCTTCGATTTTTAATGAGCTTGAAGTGGCAAGTGGTCAAAGGACCTTTTCTTTTAAGGAGTCTGAAAAGGAGCAAAATAGACTTCTCTAGAAATCTAGGCAGAGGGGATTACCAAACCAATCGCAAAACTGCAGAATACTTTTTATGATATGGCAGGTCAATCTTCCCGAATGCTGTGTTTAGTGCATTGCGATTGATAGGGCGGCAGACACGGCTTCCTAAGGATAAAGGATGCAGCCTATTATGGTCTCCCAATATATACTCGACGGTACGTGGGAGCACAAGTCCATACTAGTAGTTGCCGTCTCAAAGTGGAGGAATCACCCAACCAACAATGAAAACAACAGTTACCAGGTTTTACAATGCTGGAATATATCTCTAGCCTAGACCTCTAGATGTTGTGCGTTAGGTTCCAAAGTGTTGTTAGATTCATTAAATTTATTTTAAGTTGATCTTGCTTAAAAATTTGCCTTTCAGGTTCACCGCATGATGTGTATACAATTCCTAAAATGCAGCCTAAGATGATAAAAAAATGTTTAATCTTATTTTGGTAATGAAAATCCTAGCTACTAAGGAAAGAAAGTTGAGAATATTTCAACAAAGAGCACAAAGCACACACTAAATGCACCGTCCTAAATCAAACCAAACAGTCTAAATGCAAATGCACATGCATGTATTTGTTTTTATCCTTCTTAATGTATGAATGACGATAAGAAAGCTAAGTGCCAATCTGAATTATTTTCAAAGCGAAAAAACTCAACAAATTTCTTTTCAAAATGAAGTGAAGGTAAGAGAGACACTTTGCGATTTCGAAATGAAAATTGCTTTTCGACACTTTAAAAACTACTAATTCAAATCATATACAATAGTAACTCTATAATCGACTATCAAGAACAATGGGATTGCCTTCTAAAACTGAAAATGACAGCTACGACACATTCAGATCAAGAAACGACAGTTTGACTATGCTACTTCTGTGCAAAAGAGAACTGAAAATGGCGCAAAATACATAAAAACACTTACATTTATTTGCACAATAGAGGCAGAATGATGTAAGAGAAGGGGGTTTTCACAAAGATACACTGACCATAGATAGAAAAACTCATGAATAGGACTGAAAATAGTGAGGAAAAACCAAAGTTTGAAGGTAAAGTTAACCTTCCTTGACCATCACACCTGTCACACAGTGAATTCAGTATGCAGCGCACCTACTGCACTTAGGAAGTGTGATGCATACAGACTGCCTTGAAGGCAGGGTGCGATGGTACCAATGCGAGACTTTAAACGCGTTTTTACTCACAATTTGCAATTCAGTTCAGGGATTTAGGCATTGTAAGTGATGTTCAGTATATTTAAATCACAGGGGTTGATCTAAAGAGGTTACTAGAGCCACCACTTAGGGAAATTAGAATGTTTACAGATCGATTGTTTAATTCATAAACAAAACCCGGAGATAGACTAAAGCAGCATTGATCTACTTTTCATTTGTATAACAAATGTAGTTCAAAGGCTAGCTGTCTTGACTTCAATCTCCATCTGTAACTTTATAAAGGAAACAAATATAGGCTAACAAACAATCTAGTCGCTCCCTAGCGGAGTTGCCATTTTGTTACCAAGAATAGTGTCCACTCGGAGCTACTATTCCCACTAAGACTGATAGCTATCTTAGAAACAAACAAGTAAAGTCTACTTTCACTTTCCTTTATGAAAATAGATAAGATTGGAACAAAGGAGACCAACCTTAGTCTTGTGCTGGATTTCCTTGTTTGATTCCTCTCCTTCCTAATAGATCTTTGCCGCTTCTTCTTCATCTGCCCAGCTTCAAAGAGCATCTGTGAAATCAAAGCAACATACTACTATCAAAGAATAGAGATCTATATTCATAAATAACACAGGAACAGATATGTGTTAACCATACAAATGTATATATAAACAATCATACAAGAATATGGAGGAAAACTTGAATAGCTTTATTAAGATCAAGAATAGCAAGAGGATTACAACCATATGTTCTGACCCAGCATCTTCCTCTAGCAAGAAATCCCTTCTTCACCTCAATTAAAGCTTAGATCACCCAACACTATGAAGTTACACCAGAAAACCAAAAACACTTCTCTACAAGATACAAGATTCCAGCCTCTGGATCTCTGTGATGAGGGATCCATATATAGATGATTGTAGGGGGGTGAGTCATCTTCTGGGGTCTTGATTAGTGTCCTCTCTCTGATAGTTCCTTGATTCCACTTGGAGAATGATGATCTCTTACTCATCCCTGGTCGAAAACAAAGAGGCAAGTGTTAGAGGGGAAGCTTATGGAAGATTCCATGATCTTCCACCTCGCAATTTGTCCTTGCCATTTGTCCATTCCCAACCATCACACCCTACAGAGGGGCCATTCAGTATGCATCGCACCCTTTACACTGAGAAGGTGATATGCATCCCACCCTCTGCACTGGTTATTCAGTATGGTCCAGTTTTGACCATTTCTGAGCAGTTTTTAGTGGAGAACTTCTGGGAGATGATGTAATCAGCTAACCTTGTTCCTTTAGGCAGTGAAGGAACACTTTTAGGGACTTAGGAGCCCTCGGTTTATGGAAATTTATGATTGGGTTTGAAGTGCCCAAAAATGTCTATAACACCTAGGGATATATAATGCGATGGGTTACATATATTCAAAGGTTTAGTGAGGGTTGGGGATTTGTACATTGGGGGTTAATATACATAACCCCCAATATATGTTAGAGTAATGTAAAGGTTAAGTTAAAAAGGGTATCAAGGAGGGTTTTTGAATGGGGCCCGATACAATATTCAAACTTAGGATAAGGGGTTTTAGTGGGTTTAAGCGAAAAAGGGAAATTAATAAGGGGGATGATTTTTAAAGGGTAATGTCTAGGGAAAAGTGTGAAATCAAGGGGAAAAAGGGTGAAAATGAAGGGAAGTTGTTTGTACAATGGGAATGTGTTAAAATAAGAGGAAGTGAAAGGGAAGGGTTCTTTGGAACCAAGAAGGGAAATTAGTGAATGAAAAGTAATGAAGGGATAATGGAGGGAAATTTAGACATGTAAGGCATTGAGTGAAATGAGGGGAAATTAGTAAATGAGCTTTAGTATTTATGCCTAAAATCATATAGAACTTTTTAGGGTAAATACCCAAAGTAGTACACAACTTTTGTGAATGTCCTCTTTCCTTTGATAGTTCCTCTTGCACATCAAACATAGGATTTAAGCATGATGAGGTGCTTTTGAGCTAGCAACCTTGTTCATTTCAAAACCTCTTCTACTTACCCTTTATTTACCCTAGAATTTCCTCTTCATTTATTGGGTTCATTTGAGCTTGATGACCCTCTATTTATTTTTCTTTTGATAAGCAACATATCTAATTCTAACCTTATCACTTCCAATGGCTCAAATTAAACTGATGAGCTCATTATGATTCTCTACCTAACTATTGATCTGCCAAGATTAAACAGTTTGGTTAGATCTTCATTCTCTATCTATCAGAATGAAATTTAAAGCATGAATGGATCAAGATTAAACTATTTGACCATCATGGTTTGTGGCATTTTTGACAAGTTGCACACAATCTTATTTTGCAAAACAAAGTAAAAGTAGTGGCATTTGAATTTGCATCACTTTCAAAATCTAATTTTTTTTTTTTATCTCTTTTTGGTGGGGTTCATATCTTATTTTCCTTTTTTTATCCTTTTCTTTTAGTCCTTTGATTTTTCTTTTAGGACTTACCCTCTTTACACATTTTTTATATTTTTAATATGGGAAAATATTTTTCAGGAAAAAAAAAAAAAAAAAAAAAGAAAGAAAGAAAGAAAAAAGAAATAAAATAAATAATAAATAAATAAAATTAAAAAAAAATATGTACAATATTACAAACTATCCTAGCCAATTCAAAATTATGAATCCTATTATTATAGGACCCTAACACATAGAAACCCGTGATTAACCTCTAAATCCTCTAGGTCCATTTTTTTTCCTAAATATGACTAATTCTATTAATGTAACAAAAAATGGTACAAGGAGGCACCGACCTTTGCAGATCAAGTCTCAGATTATGTCATGTTTATCAACCAATAACTGTAAATGACTGCCTGCACCAGGGAAACCAGCCCAAAACTAGAAGTATTTGTTGCCCACGTAGGAGTAACAACCTGTAACACCAGAGTGGAAGAGTTTGTTGAACAAAACATCTAAATTGACAACATTTTCATAAAAGAAACAACAGAAAAGACCCCTAAGGTTGGTAGCCGAGAACTCAAAACCCGAAGAAAACTTTGGCCAGCTAGGTGTCATTAGGTGGAGGAGGTTCTTCCACAATTATACACCTATACGCTTCCATGTCATCTTCCTCAACCTATTGATCTCTTGTTGTTGCGTCCACATTCTTGAAGCTGCCTGGAGTATTGCATCCCTGAGTTGCACCTAAGCGGTCCAAAGCTTCTTCATGGCTTCTGTGCATCCCTGAGATGCTACTAGGGGCTTTTCTTCTATTGGTGTTGGTCCTCTCCTGAATGTTATGACCTGAGACTTCAGAGCTTTGAGGCTCCTCTCTAAAAGCTACTGAAATAGTTGCAATTATGTAAGGGCGATCTAGCATGCAACAAAAGTAGAATTGGGTAGAGTGACTGGGTTGTAGAGTTGGGATAGAAGCAGCAAGAGGCTAGGGAGCCTCTTCAGTACTCCGAGAACTAAGCATTTGAGCCCACCCCCTACCATTGTGGGTGGCAGGATAATGACCTGAGAAATGAGCCGTCGTCGAGGGTGAGGAAGAGTCCGAAGGGGTTGAGTAAGAGAGGGACAATAAAGGGGGCTGAATTTCTATTCCTCTACTGCTACCTCTTTTGCAGTGCATCCTATTACGCAAATGAGGCATGTTCGCCTAGTCAAAATTGGGCTGACGAGGACGAGGAGGAGCAGTGCCAGAGATTGAATGGCAACTGGGAGCAGGAGGACTGGTAATATGTGGTTCAGATCCAGGATTCAAGGCCAAAGCAGAAGTTCGAAACCAACAAAGTAGACTATGCAAGAAGTGGGCATCATCTACCATCTCAATACAACAAAGGATTTGGCATCATCTTCCCGTTCACATGCGCGAGCTCGGCTCTGTAGCAGTAGGGAGACAAATGCAATTCAGAGGAGGCGGAATAGGGGAAAGGCAGTTTGAATTTTCCATCTTATGAACTAGAATGAGATTTCCTCAGCCTGCAAAAAGCATTAAAATGCCATTAATTTTAGCGGTGAGCTTCTGGGTGGAAGCATGGGTGTCCATGTGGTTGTGCCATTTGCCAACCCACATTTGCTGCGCTGTACCAGTGCCTTTAATCACTCGTATCTAGGAACTAGGTCCAAATTAACCCTCTACACAATATACATTAACCCCCTAGCACCTTAATCCCATTCCTTCAAGCCCTTAAACCCCTAAGCCCTTAACCTCTAACCCCTAAACCCTTAAACAATAATGCCTTATCCCTAATCCCATAAATTAATTAACCCATAACTCGACCTACCCCTTAATTGAACCTAGCAAAAATAATCAAATAATATTTCTAGTCCACATCAAGATGACAACATAATTCAAACACCTCCCAAAAGAATATTATAAAATACATTTACGATAATACAATTTGTAATACAAAGACGTACAATCTGAAATACAATATACATATAAAAATTTACAAAAACAATCTACAATAAAAAGACATATAATAAATAACTTCCAAATGGATGATATTCATGTCCGCCTTCAGCGTGTCCATAGTCTCTACAATGCTTTTTAGCTGATGTTATTAGAATTTTCCTTAGCCCCTAGCCCCTACAATTTCTATAAGGGAAATAACATTTTCCATCCTCAGAAGCCCTCGATGCCAATCCCATGTATCCTTGGTCTCCTTGAGGAATTTGATGCGACATTTTTTGTCATCAAACTTTCATTGATGATTTTATTCAAAAATTAACCTCAAAATAAGCCTAAAACCTTTCAAAACAATTGCAACTAATATATATATACAACTACGTCAAAGTTATATGATTTAGAGCCTCTACAGACACACACATATATATTTAATATTTATTATAATTATAATAATATATTAAAAGCTTTATATAATATATATATATATATATATATATATATATATATATAATATATATTATATATATATAAATATATATATAATATATATATATATAATATATATATATATAATATAATTTATATTATAATAAATAATATAATCTTCTTTTTTTTTGTAAGCTTTGGTAGGACTCTCCAATTTTCATGTCCATTACATACCCCACTACGGGGGAAGGGTAGCCCAAGATTTGAACCCAAGACTTCCGGTTCGGTGAGACTTCATTTCCACGGCCACTGCCACTTGAGCTACCCCATGTGGACAATCATATAATATAATCTTAATATTAATAGATTATAGATATTAATATGTATATATATATTAATCATATATTAGTAATATTATATTTAATTATAATATTAATGTTATGTTTATTTTAATTAGTCAAACCGATCAAAAGAAGTCCAATATTAGACATTATCAGTGCAAAAATCCATTAATGGTGCAATTGAACATTATGCAACGATTATTTACCATTTGTAGGAAATTGAACAACACACTTTCATATTGGATATAATGTTAGATATCTGACCATAAAATCACTACCATCAGTTATTTGACGATAGTTGGGATTATGGGAAAACTTTCGATAATCGTTGGGATAGGGCATTCCATCGAATATTCGACAGGTAAATAATTTCCATCGTATATTTGATGGTAGATGGGATTTTAGTAAAACAAAATAAAAAATAAAATCATTTAACTTCTGAAACCTTTTTTTTTTAGCCATTCCATTGGATTCCACCATTAGAATTTCTACCCAAATATAGTAGTGGAAGAATTGGGAAATCAGGAGCCATAGCTCTAATAGTCATTATCATCTCATTTACAACTCTGAACTCCAAACTTGTGGGTTGTCAATAATACTCATGAATGACATTCTATTTTTCATAGGAATTCATGGCTCTTGTGTCTATTTGTGCATGCAAAGAATATTGTTTATAACCATTGACTTGACATCTATTCTAGAAATAATCCTATATTCAAATCCTTTCATCTAGAGAATAGATGTACTTAGTTCTGGCTGGTGATATTCTAGTATGCATTGTAATGCTTGCTGCTCCTGGTGATCATATTCTTCTTCTTTGAGAACATCTTCAAATGATTCTATCATCATTGAGTCTTTTCGTTTTGAGAGTTGTTTCTATTTTTCAGCCAATTCTTTTTGGTCAGCTCTCATACTGACCAAATTTTCATTAACCAAACTCTTTTTCTCTTTAATAGTGGTTTTGAAGTGCAATATTTATCCTTTCAAATTTCTAACCTGGTCTAATTCTTCTTCTTTGTCTAGGAGATTCTCAATGATGGGATTAGATTTCTTAAACCCATACAATTTTATTTGATGGAGAAATCTTACTTATTATCTACTCATGGTAGATCTATGAGGAAAATACTTTCTTGGTGGAATGTTAGATGCGAGCATATTGGAAATATGTGCAGATGTGATAGGTGTGTCACTTGGATAGTAGGCACCAAGATCCATCACGCTTGGCTGCGTGATTTTGCCAAGTTGATAATGGAGGTTTGAGAGGAATTCTATGAGATAGTGTCAGATGGAAAAATTTCCCAGGGTGAGGGAAGAAATACAAAATTGTAAAGATATAATTTTTGAGCAGAAGGTTGAGGGATTTTCTAAGTGAAACATCTTGGCATATTAAATTAAGTCAATATATGAGGTATATATAGAGAAAGATTAGTCTCTAGAATGTGGATTTGGTGGGTCTGATCCATCTAAGTTAGTAACTAAAAAATATTTTTCATTTTGTGGGGGATGATCTACTTTCTCTCATTCAGTTAGATCATAAATATTAGAAAAAATATCAAATAATTTATTTTTCAAATGAGTTTTACCCTTCAAAGGACATTTTCTTTCCCAATGTCCTAGCTTCTTGCAAACAAAATAGGTTCATGATTGTGCTCTTTGGGCGCCTTCTTGCCTTCTCTTGAAGTATCCTTTTCTTGGTCACTGAAACCTTTGTCTCCTAGGGTAAACCCTTCTAGGATGGCTTTTCTTTTTGAATTTTTGGCATTGGTAATCACTTCCACATTGTCTTCTGCTAGCATTGTTCTTTTTGTTTTTACGGACAAAATGATAGGTTTCTGTATAGATATCAAAAACACTTGCATTGAAACCAAGTTTTTGTTTACTGATTTGGTTGTATTCTTTCCAAGGCATTCTTTCTACAAAGTAAATACAATTTTTTCATGTAGTTCCACAAGAGCACGATTTTCAGTATTTATATTTTCAGCTCAAATTTGATCTCTAGCGTTATAAAGAAGATATTGCATTGTGCATAAAAACTCAGGAAGTTCCTTTATATCATGGAGTCTTTGACTCATGAACATGTCTACATAATGATGACGATCAACTTTTATTTCTCTGTGAAACTCATGGATAAATTCCTTGATGAGTTCAACAATGGTCTTACCACTATTCATGATATTAAACTTGTCTGATTCTTCCATTCTTGACCACCATAGTTCCAAGTTTCCTTGGAAAGCCCAAGTGACCCTCAAAACTAATTCTAACCATGAGACTTTGTGTTTTGGTATTAACTTTTGAGTGCTTTCCCATGCACTCCAGGTATGGATTTCAATGAGAATTTCATTCTTATATTGACAATTTAAGTTCAACATTAGGACTTGATCTACGTTGGTTCGACTAAGAGTAGGAAATCATCAGTGTTTTAAGAATCATACTTGGAATTACACCACGTTTCCCATGTAGATTCAAAGGGTTGGTTTGGTTTATCCACATCTACACTCCTAAGTCTTTGCTAGATCATTCTCCTTCCTCTTTTACCATTTCTATTTCTGCATTTTTTGTTGTGGAAGGACAAAGACTGGGATTTGGGATTGAACTAAACTCAATTTCTCTTTAGCATATGAAATAAAATTTTCAAACTATAAAATTCTAGGATTATGAACAAAAAATTGTTTAAGCAAAAATGGATTATTTTTCTTCTAGGGGTCCTTTTCTTCTAGCTGGAATGTCTGATATAAAATTTTGCTGTAATAAGTGCTTCTTCTAACTCAAGATTCTCATTTTCCAGACTCAACTTAATATCTACTACCATGTCCATAATTTTCTCTAATTTCATATTTACATCTTTTAACTTATAAAAATGCTTATAATCTTTATGACTCAAATCATCTAAACTAGAAAGGAGTCCTCACACATAGGACTATACTTTTATTACTTCTTGTGATAGGTCATCTATATTTTGTGCCACACATGTTAGATGATAATTATAATAGTTCTGAAGCCCTATAATTTCTTGGGGCTTCTCATTTATCAATTTCCTCTATTGTAGGAAATCCACATTAGCCACAACATTCCCAGCTTTAAATTTTTGTATCAAATTTCTAGGGGAAAGTCTTCTTTCTGGGAGTAGTTTATTTTCTAGATCATCTCTTGCCTTTTGCCTAGGAAATGTGTATATCATGAACTTAATACCTCTTGGAGAGGAAATATATAGGCATGTTGTATGCTGGCCTAAATGTTCCTCTTTCAAAATGGGCTAGGGTCTATGAAAGTCTTGAAATATTTTATCAAAAGATGGACTCCTAGAGGCATTACATAATTTACATTGAGAGGATGATTCGTACTTATGATTTTCTAGATGCCTGATGAGGTTTGAAGTATCATCTAAGAGAGTGACTTATAACATGGTTTTTGGATACTGTAGTTTCATTCCTTAGTTTATTTACTAGTCCTCTACTCGACTCAGAGATAGACAATATTTTAGGTTCTGGAGTTAGAAAATAATTTTGAGATTATGGATGGCATTTTACAGTCCATTCTTTAGGAATTTTCAATTGATATAACCCTATTGTAATAGGAGTGTAATTCCCAGGCCCTACCACCACACCTTCTATAGTGGCTCTCTGTGTATGTTGAGGATTGAGTGTGGGGAGAGATGTAGAGACAAACTATAAACAAATAGTGGAATGTAATTGGGTAATATTGGATTTCTCAGTCATATTAAAGCCATAAAAATGGATGTAAGCTTGAAGTAGCTCATTATTATGGGGGCCAGTTAACAAAACTTGGTACCTTGGGATGATGGATAACCAAACTAGACCATTTTGCAAAGGAGCTTCAAATCCTCCTAGCAAAGCATCAGTGAATTGGTTATGATGTGAATCGATTACATAGACCAAAAAGACACATTCAAACTAGGTATAACTAGATGGCTAATGCCAAATTGTATTAGTACAATATGTACATACTTATACCCTTGTTCTAGTCCCATTGAAAATCTTCTGGTTTTATGAGAGGGATTCGATACATAAGTTGGGTAAGATTGATAGGTACATTTACAGAGGTATATTTAATAAGATTGGTTGCATGAAACTTAAACATTGGAAGGTCATAAATCTTACTGGGAGATATATGAGGAAGTTACCAATTAGGATTGAGGGTAAGTTTGTAGACTACCACCTTCGTCTCATACAAGGGCTTATATTATGACTTCTTTAATATCCTTCCAATACAATTTGTTTTCTTTGATGTTTTCATATCATCAAAGAAATCAAAACTACTTGAGGCCATTTTCACTGCAATTCACTACTCAGTATTTCACAATCAAGTAAGGAAAAGAAATATGTGAAGGTAAAATATGATGCACCTAAGGAATGGAACTCCCTTGGAGTTACAAAGCTTGCCTTTGGATTCAATTATTTGGCAACATAATCCACTAGAAAATCTTACAACAACAAGATTTTCTATCTCTGAGTCAAGTAGAGGACCAGTCATTAAACTAGGGAACAAAATATAGTATCCAAACTCCCTGTTAGAAGTCACTCTCTTAGAAGCCATGATACTTCAGATCTCAGTAGGCATCTGGAAAAAAATAAGTACATGTCATCCTCTCAATGTAAATTTTGTATTGCCTATAAGAGTCTAAGTTTGATAAAAAAAAATCAAGTCTTTCACAGACCCCAGCCCATCTTGAAAGAGGAACATTTAGGAAAACATACAAAATGTCATGAATTTCTACATATTGCCTCTCCAAGAGATATTGATTTCATGAGATACACATTGCCTAGAGAAAAGGTAGGAGATGATCTAGAAAAGCATCTACTCCTGGAAAGGAGACTCGGCCCTGAAAATTTTGTAAAAAAAATGATGGGAATGTTGTGGCTGATGTGGATTTCCTTCAATATAGGAAATTGATAGATGAGAAGCCCCATCACATTATAAGGCTTCATAACTATAAAAATTATCATCTAACATGTGTGGCACAAAATATAGAAGACCTATCACAAGAAGTGGTCAAAGTACAATCCCATGTATCAGGACTCCTTTCTAGTTTAGATCATTTGAGTCATAAAGCTTCTGAGCATTTTGATAAGTTAAAAGATGTAATCATGAATTTAGAGAAAATTATGGAAGTGGTAGTAGATCTGAAGTTGTGTATGGGAAAAGAGAATCTCGAGTTAGAATAACTTACTGCAGCAAAAGTTTATAGCAAGACATTCCAACTAGAAGAAAAGGACCCTTAGAAGAAAAATACTCCACTTTTTCTTAAACAATTTTCTGCACATAATCCTAGAATTTTACAATCTAAAATTTTTATTTCATTTGCTAAAGAGAAATTGACTCTAGTTCAATCCCAAATTGCAGTCTTTGACCTGCCACAACAAAACAATTTATAAATAAAAATAGTAAAAGAGGAAGGAGAAGGATCTAGCAAAATTCTTAGGAGTGCAGATGGTGATAAACCTAGCCAACCCTTTGAATCTGCATGGGAAAAGTGGTGTAATTCCAAGTATGGTTCTTCTAGTATATGTTCGTATGATCCTTGAAACACTGATGATTTTCCTACTCTTAGTCGAACCAACATAGATCAAGTCCCAATGATGAACTTGAATTGTACATTTAAGAATGAAATTCTCATGGAAATCCATACCTAGAGTGCATGGGAAAGCACTAAAAAGTCAATCCACATAAAGAGAGTCTCATGGTTAGAATTAGATTTGAGGATCACTTGGGGTTTCCAATGAAACTTGGAACTATGGTGGTCAAGAATTAAATAATATGACAAGCTCAATATCATGAATAATGATAAGCCAATTGCTGAACTCATCAAAGGAATTTCTCCATGAGTTTTACGGAGAAAAAAAGTTGATGGTCATCATTATGTAGACATGTTCATGAGTCAAAGACTGTGATATAAATGAACTTCCTAAAAAAAATTTGTACAATGCAGGATCTTATTTTTAAAGTAAGAGATCCACATAATACAACTTATTTGAAAAAATACTTGTGTGATATGCCTAGTAGAATCCTAAACCTTGTCAGGGCTAGATTTGAAGCTGAAAATATAGACTTTGAATTTTTTTTCCTTACAAGACTCCATGAACAAATTGTATTTACTTTGCAAAAAAGAATTCCTAAGAAAGAAGGCAGCCAAAGAAGTAATGAAATAAATCGATTCCAAGACAAGTGTTTGTGATATCAATGTAGAAACCTATCATTTTGGCTGTAAAAACAAAAATAAAATGCTAATAGAAGACAATGTGGAAGGAATTTCCAATGCCAAAAATGCACGAAGAAAAGCTAGCCCAAAAGTTTTTACCCTAGGAGACAAAGGATACTTCAAGAGAAGAAAAGAAGGCGCCCAAAGAGCACAATCGAGAACCTATTTCATTTGAAAGAAGCCATACCATTGGGTAAACAATGTCCTTTGAAGCGTAAAACTCATTTATAAAATAAATTATTTGATATTTTTTCTATTATTGATGATCCAACTGAATGGGAGCAAGTAGATCATCCCCCACAAATGAAGAATATTTTTCAATTACTAACTCAAATCAGTCAAACCCACCATCTCCACATTCTCGAGACTCATATTGCTATAAATATACATAATATCTTGACTTAATTTAACATGTGAAGATGTTTCATTTGGAAATTCCCTCAGATCTCTACTTTGAAATTTCATATTTCTTACCTCACCCTAGGCGATTTCACCATTTGACATCATCTCACAGAATGCCTCTCAATCCTCCAGTGTCAACTTGCCAAAACCATGCAACTAAACATGGTGAATATTGGTGCCTACTATCCACATGACACACCTATCACATCTACATATATTTCCAATATTCCCTCATCTAACATTCCACCAAAAAGAAGTTTCCCTAAATCCTATGGGTTTAAGAAATCTACTCCCATCATTGATAATCTCTCAGACAAAGAAAGAGAAGCATACTAGGCTAGCAAGTTGCAAGGAGAAATATTGCACTTAAAAACCACTATTGAAGAGATAATAGGTCTAGTTAAAGAAATTATAGCCAGTATGAGAGCTTACCAAAAAGAATTGGCTAAAAAGAAAGAAACAACTTTCAAAATTAAAGAATCAATGATGATAAAAGAATTTGAAGATGTGCTAAAAGAAGAAGAAGATCATGACAAAGAGAAACAAGAATTACAATCCATATAATAAGATCACCAGCCAAAACTAGGTACATCTATTCTCTAGATGCAAGGATTTGAAGATAAGATTGTTATTAGAATAAATGTTAAGGTCACTAGTTATAAATAATATTCTCTAGATGCACAACTAGACATACGATCCATGAATTCCTGTACAAAAGATAATGCCATTCATGAATATTATTGGAAACCCACAAGCTTATTGTTCAAAGTTGTAAATAAGACGTTAATGACTACCAGAGCTATGGTTCATGATTTCCAAATTCTTCTTAATGGAACTCCTACTTCTATAAATTTATGCAATTTTGATATAGGTAGTGATATTTTATTAGTTCAAGATTCTGTAATAATACATCTTCCTCTTGTTGTAGACACAAACCATATTTGTCTCAATATCCAAGGAAGAACTGTAAATTTTTTAAGAAAGTTCAGCTATGTAAATAGAGTTGTAGACCAATTCCCAGTTATAGTTGAATGTTCTTTTGACAAACTAGAAAATATCAACAAAGAAATAAAAAAATTTGAAATTCAAGGGCCAGAATACATCAAAGAAATAAATGAGAAGATTGAAGTAGAATGTAAAACATATGAACCCAATTAATTTTGGAAAAAGGAGCAATACTTTGTGGATCTTCCCTACAAATAAAATTAGTCTAGAAAAATGTTAGAAGTCGTCATTCGACCAGATGTCCCCACCAAATATCAAACTATGTAAAAACAAAATTGTTGAACTATTAGAAAGAAAGTTTATTGAATGAAGTAGAAGCCCTTGGGCTTGCCCAACATTTTATGTCAACAAGCATTCAAGACAAAAGAGGGGTAAATCTCAAATGGTTATAAACTACAAAGAAATAAATGATGCTTTGTTTCCTATCAAGTATCCTCTACCATCTAAATATGATTTATTTAATAAAATCATTAATAATAACGTGTTCATCAAATTTGACCTTAAGAGCAGATTCTGGTAGATAAGAATCAAACCATTTGACAGATACAATACTGGTTTTGTGGTGCCACATGGGTAGTTCCAATGGTGAGTTATGCCATTTGGATTGAAGAATGAACCCCATGAATTTCATAAAAGAATGGAAGATATTTTTAGAGATCTGAAATTTGTTATTGTTTATATTGATGACTTACTAATCTATTCTTTTGATTTAAAGGAACATATAAATAACTTGGAGATAGTTCACCACAATATTTTTAAGCATGGGATAGTCCTCAACAAGCCTAAGCTTGAGTTTGAAAAAACTAGAAATGAATATTTATGAATAATCCTATTCCAGGGAAAAGTGGAATTACAAGAACATGTGTTGAAATATTTATAAAAAATTCTAGATACTATTTATGATTGCAGGAAATTGCATAGGTTCTTGGGAAGCCCCAATTACATTAGAAAATTTTATGAAAATCAAGCCAAAGATGTCAAAGTCCTATAGAAGAGGCTTAGAGGAATAGATTGGACCCAAACTATGACAACTGAAATTCAATTTATTAAACAAAAGGTCCAAAATCTACCAAGTCTGGTTCTTCCAAGACATGAATTGCCTTATATATTAGAAACAGATGCATCAAATGAAGTATGAGCAAGAGTTTTGATGCAAAAGCATGCAAGAAGGGAAGAAGTTCTGTCATATGAATCATGATGTTTCAATGACACTGAACTCAAGTATCCATCTTCTCATAAAGAAATACTTGCTGTTAAAAATGGAATCAAAAGGTTTACAATGTTCCTTAAGCCAATCAAATTCATTGTAAGAACAAACTTAAAACATATGGCAGGAATACTTAGAAACAAAAGATTGTTAGAACAAGGAAACAACAATATAGTAAGATGGAGCCTATGGTTGGATGGATTTGACTTTGATATTGAATATAAAAATGGAAAATATAATTGTTTAGCGTACTTTCTTACAAGAGAAGTAGCTCCAAAAGAAATCAATATGTTCATTTCTCCATCAACTTAAAATTCATCAACACCTCCTCCTACTCCAAAGGGTTTTCAATGGGCTTTAATATGTAATATCGTCATTTGTAATTTTGATTTTAGTGTCTCATAGATAGGGTCAAGGAGAGTCCTGCATATGAATACATTCTTGAACAATGGATTGGAAATAGCCATAGTGATGTAAGTAATATTATGTATTTTATAGTCACCCAAGATGTTTCACAGGGCCATTAGATTTGCACTTTTTGTAGGATAAAGATATATTTTTATGTATGAACCATGGTTGAGCTATACGAACTCTTTTAATATAATGATGTACATCAAATATGCCAAGAAAGTTGTGTCAATGTTTGAATGTAGCTCTATATGCAATCCCTACAATTACTGGTCACCATGGTTCAAAATAATTCTACATGATCTCTGCCTGAGAGAAGGAATATTCTGAACCATCAGAAAAAATGAGTTTATTGATTATCTTTGAGAAGACATTAGAAAAACAACTTAGTCTGAATCATGGTTTTGTTTTCAGATAGAACATTTTTTCAACACTCTTAAAGTACATTGTACCAGGCCTCCATAGAAACCCAACTATAAGGATATATCTTAATTCTATGGATCAATTTGTAATCTTGTAGATGAGAGATTACCTAGCATGTATGGATCTCATTCTTTTCCATGCTATGATATCATGCCACCTCATGCAGAAGCTCATTTGTCACCAAGCCCACAACATTTGTATTACTCAAGTGACAATGATAATTATGGATATCCAAGTGATTGGATTATTCTATGTAAAGAAGCATGTTAGGCTGGATTTCATGTCTAGCCACCCGACATTGAGTGTGATAAGTACTGTGGGATTCTAATAAAATTTCCACTATGTAAATACTAGGAAAAAATTTCAAGACAATTTAGATGACCAAGTTTTTGGCATTATGATGTATGTGTTGTACTTGATGGCAACCCACTTATAGTAGAACAACTCTCTTGTATATGGTAACTAGAAGAATCTTCACAAGAGATATCCAGGAGTATTCACAAGTATGATGAAATGCAGGGAAGCTTTAAGGAATCAATTTAGAAAGCAACTCACCCAGATGATAGATCACAGTACTTCAAGTTAACAACACAGTGCTACAGATCAGATTACAAAAAATGAAGAAAGAGAGGTACACACAGGTTCACCATTGACCAAGCCGCGTGTACACATGGGTTAACTTTATATAAGTCGTGTATACGTACACACGCACTTTCTCAAAAAGAAAAGCACGTATACCTTGGAAAACTAAATGTTTGGTCCATGATACTTTGATCCGTGGTATTGGTCCAAGGTATTGGGTCTGAGGTATTGACCCCAGGTATTTGGTCCAAGGTATTTATCCAAAGTGGTTTTGGACCATGGTATTGAGAAAGGCCTAACACTATAAAAGGAGGAGAAGATCATTAGGCCAAGGTGTGCAAGTATCGAATATCTGATATAGTGTGAGATCTAATATGTAGGTTATTGGCTTATGGTGTCATGCTTGATCTAAACCAAAGAACCTTAGCGCTTGATGAAGGATAAGATCTAATGATATATCAGGATCTTAAGGCTTGAAGTGAATTATCTTTATGTAGTTTGATCTTATATATGAATAACTGGCACATGTTGTAGTCTGCAAATTTGATGATCTGGGTATGATTGAAGTCTAGAATAGTTGTTATGTTTGAATCATCTTTTACAGATCTGTACACAGGTTCACTTCAGAAAATTAGCGTATACACACTGGTTCTGCATATCAAATCAACATATACATCATAAATTTGATTTGAAAATCTGTACACTGGTTCAGGAAAGCACGTATGCACACAGGTTTGACACATGGAAGTAGCGTATACCTTATAAAATATGTTTTAGTTTATTTTGTTTGCTATTGCAGTGTTCTAGGTTATTACTAAGGTTCTGGTTACTGTATTCTAGTGACAACATTCTGAATGATCAGAGTGAATGATTGATTTAGTTGTGTTTGGTTCAAAAGGAGATTGGTCGATGCATATATATTTGATGATTGAATGATGTTGTTGATGGATCCAGTTTCAAAATTTATGAAACATGATCCCTAGAAGAAAAGAGAAGGTTGTAGCCTTCTGTAGGATGGCACCTACATACTAGTAAACATATAAGCTAGTAAAAGAGCTAAGGGGTTGTAGCTCCCTTCCAGTAGAAGCTGGAGAACGGGAGAAGGTTATAGCCTTCTGAGGACATCAAGTTTACTATGGAGATGGAGGAGAATAATTGCATACCATTCTTGGACATACTCCTCATAAGAAACAAGGATGGTTCCATAGGTCATAAATTATTCAGAAAGAAAACCCATACTGATAACTACCTCCATGTTGATTCACATCACCACCCAGCTAAAAGATGGGGGTGCTTCGGACCCTCTTCACTAGAGCTTGTAGAATTTCAGATGTAAACCACACTGAAGAAGAGATTACCTACCTAAAAAGAAGATTTTCCAACTTAGGATACAATAATAAAAGCATCTTCAAAGCCATTCAAAAGGCCAAATCTGATAACAATATAAACAAATCAAAAAACCCCATGACTTATAATGCCTACCTTCCATACATTCAAGGTGTCACTGACAATCTAGCCAAAATTCTCAAAAAGAAAGATATCAAAACTTCATTCAAACCCTTGTCAATTATCAAACAAAGAATGAAATCGGTAAAGGACAGCCAAGAACAACTACAACAGAAAGGTGTTTATATCATTGACTGCTCTTGTGGAGAACAATACATAGGGGAAATAGGCAGGTCTGTGAGGATTAGGCTCAAGGAGCATAGTGCAGATATCCGTAAAGAAAGAACACGCTCTTCAACTTTAGCTGAGCATGCAGGTAAAACAAACCATCATATATGCCTTGAAGACACTAAAGTCATTGTTAATGAGAAACGCCATTTCAAGCGGAAAGTTCATGAGGCTATTGAAATACTAAAACACCCTTGAAACCTTAATAGGGATGGAGGCTTGGCAATTAGTAAAAACTGGAACTCCCTGCTCACCCCCCATGAATAAGTCATCCCTCCCTTCCTCATACCCCTTCCTCACCTCATCTCTCCCTGTCATAGCTAATCCCTTGCTTAATCTAAAACTTCCTTTAGAACTATTATAGATAGGGCCTTTGTGTCTTAATATATCTCAGCTTGTTTTTAAATAAAGATAAAACTTCTCATAATACATAATCATTAATCCTTTAGCTCAAACTCTTAAGAACTTGGAATCTAGT
>APFE030913473.1:57717-84802 GCA_000404065.3 Pinus taeda
ATTATATGTAATCAGTATCTCTTAAAAAATAAATAAATTAAAAATTAAAAATAGAGCATAGACAGTAATAAATTCAATAAATATAATTATTACAGGAATTAATCAAAATAAGATTAAAATATTTACTAAATAATCAATTGGTCGGCTTAACAGCTTAACATCCCACCTGCTCCATATTTATTACACACTTTTCTCTTGTCTGTAAATCAGTCCTGATGATGAGTCTTGGTCTAGGCTTGAAACGTCGACTAATGAAAAGATGAACACTGTGGAATATCCAAATTCAGCCTCTCAGAAGCCTACATACTGGTATAAGACTGCACCAATACAAAAATTGTAAACATAATTCTCTTATTATCAAAAGAAGACAGAGACGATTGCAGCAGGTGGTTTTCACTCACATTGGGTTTCCACCTTATACCATGGTGTTCATGTATGTTTATTATGTGTGATGATCTATTCTGTTTTAATGCACCTATTTACTGTTTATATGGTTAATGAAGTTCTGATGCACTAATTAAAGATCAACATATGATGAATTCACTATATCATAAGTTTACTGGATATACGCTAGTTGCATTAAACACAGTTACGTGTACATGTGGATTCCCTTAACTAAAATAGCACATAGGAATCAAAGTATGAAATGAAAAAGTTATTGATTTGATAATACTAATTCACCCCCCCTCCCCCCCCTCTCAGTATTATTTCCAACAATTGGTATCAAAGAAGGTCTTTTAGAAGAAGCTTGATCACTTGGAAGGAAGATCCATCATCATGAGTAATCAAGAAAGCAGGGGATCCATCAGACCACCAATTTTTGATGGGAGAAACTTTGTTTACTGGAAGGTAAGAACCAAAACCTATCTTCAGTCTCTTGGAACATATTTATGGGAAATTGTGGAAGGAGGATATACTTTTCCATCAGCAATTCCTACAGATGCAGTAGGTAAAAAGCAATATGAAACCAATGCCAAGGCTATCAATACTTTATTGGGGAGTCTATCACAATCAGAGTTTGTCAAAGTTATGCGGCTCAAATTAGCCAAATAAATATGGGACAAAATTGTTCTAAGCTACGAAGGAGACTCTCAGGTAAAACATGTTAAACTGCAAACTCTCAGAATTCAATATGAAACACTCAAGATGCACAATGATGAAAGTGTAGCTAGTTACTACTTACGTATAGATGAGATTGTAAATTGCATGAAGAATCTGGGTGAAGAGATAAAGGAAGTTACCTTAGTTGAAAATTTTTTAAGATCCTTATCTGCTAAATTTGAATCAAAAGTATCTGCCATAGAAGAAAAACAGGATCTACAGACTATTACTATGACATAGCTTCACAGAATCTTAATTGCCTTTGAGATGAGAAAAAGTGGTCCATCAGATATGAGAGAAGCCACATTTAAATCTTTAGAAAAAGGAAAAGAAGAACTCAATGAATTAGGACATATTTCAGAAGAAGAAGAGGAAGTGAACTTTGTCAAGAATCTTCAATGGGGTTCCAGCAGATTTCTAGGTAAGCTACCTTTCAAATGTTTTTCCTGTGGTAGAGTCGGTCATTATGCTACCAAATGTCCTCATAAATATAGATACGATAAAGGGAAGGAAACTGCAAAATGGAATAGAAAACAAAGTATAAGTAAAAAGAGCTACTATACTCATGAAGATAGTGATGGTTTATCAAATAGTGATGAAGATGAAAATAAAAATGACTATAGACTTCTGATGGCTTATGAAGATGATGATTTTTTGGATGCATAAGATGAAGATGATCTTTATGAAGAAATCTCTAAAGTCAAAATCAGCTTAAAGGAAAAGAGTATGATTATAGATACCTTGACATTCCAACTTGCTGAAAGAGAAAAACAAAATGAAAAGCTAGAATGTGAAATTGTGGGTCTAAGAAAGGATCTTGAGAAAACAAAAGCTCTCAATCTTAGATTTGCTAGAGGATCAAATACCTTAAATGAAATTATCAAAGTGCAATGCTCTCCTCTGATAAAGACATGTCTTGGATACACTGAAGAAACATCTCAATCACAGAAGCCGTCAACCTCCACTAAAAGTTATCATGATGCAACAAAGAGTAGTGAATAGTTCAATAATCGTCAGCAAAGGCATAAAGCAGATCACTAGGTGAATCAGGCTCAATTTACTTCAAGGATGAACAGAGGCTACAATCCACCTCAGGTAAATCACACTCAATTTTCTTTAAAGAATATCAATTAACAAGTCAGTAGATTCAATAATAGCAGGAACTTCTTTAATGGTCAATGTTTCTCATGTCATAATTTTGGAAAAAAAATATGCTCAATGTGTTGCTTACAAAACTATCATGACTAGAGAAGCATGAAATCAAAGAAATGTGACAGGATCAAGAAAAGTTCCTATAATAGCTTTTCTCTTCTTGAAAGTGAAATGGAATGCTCAATCTGTAACAACTTTGGCCATGAAGAATCTGAATGCAGGAGTAAATTTTGGCAAATAGCTCAAAAAGAGCAAACTCCATTAAATCCAAAAATATGGAGAAAGAAAGAACCACAAACAAAAATATGTGGTATAGTCTTTTATGCAGAAGGACAAGAAAACTAGTGGTACATCGACAGTGGATGCTCAAAACACATGACATGTGACAGAGAAAAACTACAATCATATAATGCCTTAGAAAAGGAAAAGAGTGTCTCATTTGGAAATGACACTCCCGCTATCATAAAAGGTAAAGGCTTTGTTTTCCTGAAATAAAAAGTTAAAGCTGGGAATGTTATGTATGTTGATGGCTTAAAGCATAATCTGTTGAGTGTGAGTCAAATGTGTGATCAAGGAAATGAAGTAGTGTTTCGATCAAATGGATGTGTTTTTCATGAGCTTGATACAGGAGAAATTGTGATTAAAGGGAAAATAACTCCAAACAACCTACATACTCAAGGGAGGACAAAAATAATGTTATCTAAGAAAAATGATGAAAACTAGCTATGGCACAAAAAATTGGGACATCTAAGCTTTTCTCAAATAAGAAAAGCATGTAGATTCCAGGCTGTTCGTGATCTTCTAAATATCAACATTCCTGAAAATACTATATACAAATCATCTCAATTCGGTAAGCAAACTAGATCTCAATTGATCGAAAAGGAAATGTCAGCGAGTAAGCCTCTTGAACTTGTTCATACTGATTTATGTGGTCCATCAAGGAAAAAGTCACATCGTGGAGAAGAATACTTTATATTGTTCATTGATGATTTTTCTAGAATGTGTTGGATAGGTCTTCTAAAGCATAAAGATGAAGCATTTGAAAAGTTCAAAGCCTTCAAAGATTTGGTTAAAAATGAATCAGATTGCGAAATCAAATGCCTCAGATCTGATCGAGGAGGTGAATTTACCTGAGACGAATTCTTTGACTTTTGTGAACAACATGGAATAAAAACGCAGTTCTCCACCGCAAGGACTCCTCAACAAAATGGAGTGGTAGAAAGGATGAACATAACTGTTCAACAAATGGCTCGTGCTATGCTAGATGAATCTGGAACTCTTGCAACCTTCTGGGGTGAAGCTGCATTTGTCATTGTCACTATTCTCAATAAAGCAAATGTTCAGGTAAACAACACTCAAACTCCACATGAACTTTGGTATGGTAAGACTCCTACTGTAAAATACTTCAAAGTTTTTGGAAGCAAATGTTACATCAAAAGGACTGATGAAAAACTTAGTATGTTTGAACCCAAAGCAGATGAAGGTATTCTTCTTGGCTACTCTTCCCGAAGTAAAGGATATAAATGTTATAACAAAAGACTTGGGAAAATTATTGAAAGTATTGACGTTGTGGTTGATGAAGCATGCAAAAATCCAAAACAGATAAAAACCAAAGATTATGACAATGAAGAAGATGAGGATCATTTTCCCACATCAAACCACACTGATTCTAAAGAAGAAACCAATGAAGCACCACAAGAAGAGATAATGATAGAAGAAAAGACTTCGTCCAGTTATGTTCAGAAAAATCATCCAAAAGCTCAAATCTTAGGAGAAAAAGGGGTAGGTGTGCAGACTAGAAGAACCATTGCCAAAGCTTCAAGCTATCTAGCATTACTATCTTCCACTAAACCTCAGAATGTAAATGAAGCAAGCAGAGATGAATGTTGGGTCAAAGACATGAATGAATAAATTGAGCAAATTGAAAAGAATAATACTTGGGAATTATATTCTAGATCTCATGATAAGAATATCATAGGAACTAAATGGATATTCAAAAACAAGCTGAACAAAAATGGAGAAGTTATTAGAAACAATGCCACACTTGTTTGTAAAGGATATGCTCAACAAGAAGGTATAGACTTTGAAGAAACTTTTGCACCTGTTGCTAGACTTGAAGCCATCAAAATGTTTCTTGCTCTTTCTAGTTTTTAGAAATTCAAAGTATACCAAATGGATGTAAAATATGTCTTTCTTAATGGAGACTTAGAAGAAGAAGTTTAAATTGAACAACCAGAAGGATTCATTCCTGAAAATGATGCAAAACTTGTATGCAAACTTGGGAAGGCTCTCTATGGTCTAAAATAGGCTCCAAGAGCATGGTATTACCGTCTTGACAAGTATCTCCACCAACAAGGTTTTTCAAAGGGGCCAATAGATAGCAATCTATATACAAAGATGGACATTGATAAATTTCTAATAATTGTTGTGTATGTTGATGATATCATTTTTGGTAGTAATGAAGAATCCATGAGTTAGAATTTTGCTTCAGTAATGCAGCAAGAATTTGAAATGTCCTTGCTTGGTGAACTTACCTACTTTCTTGGTCTACAAGTGCAGCAAAATAAATATGGTATTTTCCTCTCACAAACCAAATATCTCAAACAGATCCTCAAAAAGTATGGCATGGAAGATTCTAAACCAGTATGTACTCTAATGGTAACAGGATGTAGTCTCATCTCAAATGATGAATTAGTAGCGGTACATCAACCAAATTATAGATCCATGATTGGTAGTCTGCTTTATCTAATAGGTACTCGACCGGACATCATGCATGCAGTGGGAATAGTTGGAAGATTCCAAGCAAATCCAAAGGAATCACATCTTCAGGCAATCAAAAGAATTTTCAAATATCTTCAAGGAACATAGAACTTTGGCTTATGGTATCCTAGAGATACATATCTTACCCTTCATGCATATACAGATGCAGATTGGGCAGTAAGTGTTGATGACAGAATAAGCATGAGTGGTGGTGCATTCTATATGGGTTCCAGGTTGGTGTCTTAGTTCAGCAAGAAACAAATTTCGATTGCATTATTTACAACTGAAGGAGAATACATGGCTGCTGCATCTTACTTCACAAAATTACTTTGGACGATGCAAACCTTGCAAGATATTCAGATCACATGTACTCCACCCATCTCCATTCTATGTGATAATACAAGTGCCATCAGTATTTCAAAAAATCCATTCATGCACTCCAAGACCAAGCACATACCCATCAAATATCATTTCTTACATGAACAAGTGCTTGAACAAAATCTCAAATTGGATTATGTTCCCTCAAAAGAACAGGTTGCTGATATATTCACTAAACCACTACCCAGAGAGATATTTGAATATCTCAAACAAAAGCTGGGAGTAGTTTCTACATCATCCTGCTGTTAAATCCTATTTTTCAGGGAAAGGTTGTTAGACATGAGTTTCTTGAAGCGTAGTCCCATACATACGTGAGTTTCTGTGGAAACGGTTGTGTATATGTTGGTTTAAAGAAAAGCAGTGGGAAAGACTCAAGGAAAAGGGTCTGACATGGTTCAAACAATTATTTGATCTGTTTAATGATGATCACAATCTACTGATGATGTGTGGAAATGTGTTGGTACTCATAAGATGTTATTTAGAAGTGCTTTTTCCTCACAAGTTATCTTGATGTATATCTGATTGATGATGATTCCTTGATACTTCTTGTTGATATATCCATGAGTTAACAGTGAAAAAATTGAACAGGTTCAGGGGGAGCATATGCTTCGAATAATGCATTGTTAGAATTATGGTTAGAAGTCCTTGGTGATGATGCTTATGTGGCTAAATGATACGTCTCACTAATGATTGTTGGTTGGTCAAGAGAATGGTATTGCAGGTTACAGGTTTGGACGTTGTTGACAAATGTTGCTGATGATAGTTGTTGACGACTATCATGGTCTTGTTTAAGACATTTGGTCTATGTTATATATGTCATGTATGTATTTTTATCTAGTGGTCATGAAAAGACCTAATTTGTAACCCCACTATGCATGGGATGAATGATGTAACTTTTCTTGTTTTTAACTTGTATAAACAATTGATATATCCCCACTTGGTTGGGTGGGTGAGTCAAATTTGGTATATCCCAACTTGGTTGGGAGATGGGTGCATGTATGAATTATTGGTGATAGGAAGGTCATTTGTGATGTATGTATAGAGTCATGTTCTTCTTTTAGAACATCTTTTTGCAGACCTTGCTTATGCTCAGGGGGAGAATGGACTCACGCATGGGAGCTCAATTAGCACTTTAGCATATCAGAGAATTCAACATGCACTTAGGGGGAGCATGACCCTTTTCCCTTGATGTCAAAGGGGGAGAGTGACTTGGTGTGGTTGTTGTGGTTGTTGCCACCAAGTCCAAAGGGGGAGATTGTTGGCATTATGATGTATGTGTTGTACTTGATGGCAACCCACTTGTACCAAAACAACTCTCTTGTATATGGTAACTAGATGAATCTTCAGAAGAGATATCTAGGAGTATTTACAAGTGTGATGAAATGCAGGGCAACTTCAAGGAATCAGTTTAGAAAGAAACTCACTCAGATGACAGATCACAATACTACAGGTTAATAGCATAGTGCTACAGATCATACTACAAAAAATGAAGAAAGAGAGGTATACACAGGTTTACCATTGACCAAGCCATACACAAGCACTTTCACAAAAAGAAAAGCGCGTATACCTTAGAAAACTAAATGTTTGGTCCATGGTACTTTTATCCATGGTATTGGTCCAAGGTATTGGGTCCGAGGTATTGACCCCAGGTATTTGGTACAAGGTATTGATCCAAAGTGGTTTTGGACCATGGTATTGAGAAAGGCCTAACACTATAAAAGGAGGAGAAGATCATTAAGCCAAGGTGTGAAAGTACCAAATATCTGATATAGTGTGAGACCTAATATGCAGGTTATTGGCTTATGGTTTCGTGCTTGATCTAAACCGAAGAAGAACCTTAGCGCTCGATGAAGGATAAGATCTAATGATATATCAGGATCTTAAGGCTTGAAGTGAATTATCTTTATGTAGTTTGATCTTGTATCTGAATAACTGGCACATGCTATAGTCTGCAAATATGATGATCTGGGTATGATTGAAGTCTAGAACTATTGTTATTTTTGAATCATATTTTACAGATTTGTACGCAGGTTCACTTCATAAAAGTAGCGTATACATGTCGGTTCTGCATATCAAAACAATGTATACATCATAAATTTGATTTGCAGATTTGTATGCTGGTTTGCTCTGAGGAAAGCACGTATGCAAACAATTTCGATACATGGAAGCAACGTATACCTTATAAAATATGTTTTAGTTTCTTTTGTTTGTTGTTGTAGTGTTTTGGGTTATTTCTAGGGTTCTAGTTACTGTATTCTGGTGATAGCATTCTGGATGATCAGAGTGAATGATTGATTCGGTTGTGTTTGGTTCAAAAGGAGATTAGTCGGTGCAGATATATTTGATGATTGAATGATGTCGTTTATGGATCTAGTCTGAAAATTTATGAAACGTGGTCCCTAGAAGAAAAGAGAAGGTTGTAGCCTTCTGTAGGCCAACACCTACCTACTAGTAAACATATTAGCTAGTACAGGAGCTAGGGGGTTGTAGCTCCCTTCAATAGAAGCTGGAGAATGAGAGAAGATTGTAGCCTTCTACAGGTAGAAGCCTGCATACTGGTATAAGATTGCACCAGTACAAAAATTGTAAACAAAATTCTCTTATTATCAAAAGAAGACAGAGACGATTGCAGCAGGTGGTTTTCACCCACATTGGGTTTCCACCTTATTTCATGGTGTTCATGTGTGTTTCTTATGTGTGATGATTTGTTTTGTTTTACTGCACCTGTTTATTTTTCATATGGTTAAAGAATTTTTTATGCACTAATTAAATATCAACATATGATGAATTAATTATATCATAAGTTTACTGGATATACACTAGTTGCATTAAACACAATTGCGTGTACACGCAGGTTCCCTTAACTGAAGTAGCATATAGGAATCAAAGTATGAAATGGAAAATTTATTGATTTGATAATATTGATTCACCCCCGCCTCTCAGTATTATTTCCAACACAAGTAGAGGGGTTTTTCCTCCAAAGCAAAATATTTAGCTCACTTTCCAGATGGATATATAAAACTCAGAACTCTTCTCTGAATTTTGGTGGGATTTGAGCCACAATTTGGAGAATCTACATAGAATTATATATTTGAGATCTATAGTTGGTACAATATATGCAGTTAGGTCATGTCCAGAGAAAATTCATGAAGCTCTCTTGAAATCCTATAAATAAGGATGATGTATCACCATTAGGCGTATCCAAGTCAGTGTTGGTATTCTGAGCTCTCTCTCTCTCTCTGAAGCTACGTGTCATTCTTTACTTAGGTTGAGTTCGAAAAGCCTGCACACTTTAAGGCATATGTGAACCTAAAGTGGCAGGACTCCTAGGGATTATTGAGTTTGAGACTTTGTTAAGGTCAATATGTGCCTCTGAGAAAAGTATACACACACACACACACACACATGATGAATGAGTCCAATGGAGGTCAAAGGCATTGGATGTGTTGTCTTTGCTTAGCTCCATAACACATTCATCACATTGGGTGTATTAACTATATACGTTGTGCAATATGAATTAACCTATGTATCACACAATACATAAGTTATTGTAGTTGGGGTTTGGGGTTCAGACTCCTCGTCGCTAAGTCATAGCGTTACAGAGGGAAGTAGGCTAAACTCTAGGTTGAGGTCAGATGGTTAGGAGTCGATGCCATAGGATGGGAATGATAATTTCCATTATGGGGTTGGGATTACCTTTGAGTTGGGACCCCATTGAGCCACACACTAATACACATGGGTAGTGTTGCAACATTTTTAAATTTTATGTGTTGTACATATTATATATAATAGTAAAAGAAAAAAATCAAATAATGAAAAGAGAGGAGAAAAAATATGGAAGACTTCTTATTATTTGATTAAACAAAATTTAGTTTGGTTTATCAAATGTTTTTTTAATACTAATATGTTGTCACTATAAAGTGTCTTGTAATAAATAAAGATGGACGATGGAACCCTGCAATGACAGTTAGAAATGTTAAAGCATGGGTAAGTCGATGGTGAGCCAAAGGAAAAGAAGATGGGACCCACCCGATGGAGAAAACCCAATGACACAACTAAGTCGAAGGATAACACGAGCAATGCCCTCGTAAATGATTTTGTCAGGCCTGTTGACTTTTGGATGAACGATGCAGATTTACTGCGAAGGCACCACCAAGGAATTAGTCCGATATGGAGTAGTCCCCCCGCAGTGACGTTAGAAAGCGAGCTAGTTCATATTTTTCATTTTTCATGTCATACGCTTTCTCCTAGATGTCCTCTGAAATGTCAAATCCCTCATTAAATTTTGTCATTTCCCCCATGATAGCACTAAATGCCATTTTCCCTCCTATATTTTCTCATTCTACTATAAAAGAATTTCTTGTCTTTTTGCTCAGTACATTATCCTGTTTCTTTTTGTCGATAAATTCAAAGTCCATCTCACATCCGAGTCAACCTCATCACCAGTACTAGGTATTTTTGTCACAATCAATCATTCTATCCTTTGAAAATGGCCAAGAAAATTGTTTTATCCTGTTCCTCTTCTCACATTTCGCTCATGGATACTGAAAGAGATATATTCGATGTTTCCTTTCCTATTAACCATCATGAATTCTAACAACATGTTTAGTTAAACCAGTCAAATTATCCAATTTAGGTTGCAATGGTAAAATTTGGTGTGTTAGCAACCTTTTTCCCTCAAACATATTTGTTTCCTGAATTTATTCATTGGCTAGTTTCAACAATGTATCCTCAAGGGTGCTTTGTGATGAATAGGCTAGGAGAAAGGGTTTTTCAGGTTTCCTCTCTCTTGATTCAGTAAGAACTATGCTATCCTTCTATAGAGTCTTATTTTTCATTTTCCTAAGAATCATTGATTGCCTATTTTGAAGATTTATCCGCACCACAATGTGCTCTAATTCTCTTGTATTTGATGACTGATGGAAAACAATTCCCTACAGATTCCACTCATTTTCTCTTAGATATCTTTGTTGAATATGTAAGACCATTTCTTTAGGTGTTTGCCATAATTTTATGGAAAGAAGACATTACAGTAATTGACAAAGCAATTCTAGGGACGTTTTTTGTAATGATAAAATCTGGAGTTGTATTAGATATACCAACATATTGGGAAAAAGTAATTAATGTCCAGTTCATGAATTTCACTCTTATAGGTTGTAATCCAATGTTCATAAATTCATGCATCTAGGGTTGAATATCATGGACACTCTCAAGCATAAACAATCAGTGTTCTTCTGGACTGATGTACTAAGAATTGATCCTAAAAATGAGGGTATGCCCTATTCCTCATTCCTTTTAGTTGTGTATTCAATCTTGAACAGTTCACGTCCACTAGATTTAATCCCTAAAGATCAATATTTCCTTCAAGTGAGCAAAGATGTAAAGGTTGGAGATTGGTTTTATTTCCAGGATCATGTTTAAATAAGACTGTATGGAGCTGAGGTTGAGCCTTACAGATCACCAAATTTTGTTCCTATGAGAATGTTTTCTCTGGAATTCATTAGGTAAAGTCTAAATGTGGATTAGGTACATTTTGTACCTGTAAAGAAGGGAATCCTTTTAAGGTTTCCTAGTACTGTTGGACTATTCATTATGAATACTAGGCAAGCAACAGATGAAGTCCATGAATTGCTAGAATAAACGAATTTATTGTTGGAGGAGAAATGGGTGTATGATCCATATAATATAATTTCAAACAAAAGAATAGAAAATGGCTATTCTCCTTTTATGCATGAATCAAAACCAGAAATAGAGAAGCTAAAAAATGGAGGGCAATCATCTCCCTTGGGAAATTTAGAAATTGAGACCCTCTTGCTACTAAAAAGAACCTGAAAAGAGGTAAGTCAGAGTTAATTGACCTAGAGGAAGAAGAAGACAGAGAAACAAAAAGGGAAAAGATATCTGAAGGGACTAGTACATCAAAAACTCCTGGTATACAATTGTAATTAGGGGAAACTTTTTGTACTCCATCTCAAGTACCAAGAGAATCTTCTCAAGATTCAGTTTCCATGATTAAACAAATTTTTTTGTAGGTGAAATAAAGAAACAAGAATATTAGAGAAAATATGGAATCACAATCAGAAGCTCAAGTATCTTCTGAGTATCAGAAGACAAGGTTGCTATTAGTTATGGATCTAGAGAAAATTCAGTTGAAATTTACTCTCTCTCATCCATCAGCAATGTCAGTGACATCTACAGAAAGGTTCAAGACTATTGATTTAATAATAGATACAATGAGGATTCCATTACCTGATAATATTAATTTACATATGCACACTGGTCAATTAATATTCCATGACATATATAAATCTTATTCAGCTACTTCTAAAGACGAAAATATGTTAGAGAAAATGATAAACTAGCTGAAGTTGGAGAAAGAAAATTCGAGAGCTCTTAATACCCAAAATGAGGAGCTGAAGAAGATAATTTTCAAGATTTGTGTGAATCCAGAAGATAGTTTTTCAATTCAAAAGTTACTGCAGAATGCTGAGAAAGAACTTTAGGTACTAAAGAAGAAGTTGAAATTTCCCTCTGCAGAGCATCCCATGGTTTCAGAGGTAGCAAAGGTTGAAAAACAAAAAGATTTACTGGTCTAATAGCTTCTACAAAGGGATGAAAAAATAATGAAATTGAAAGAGATGAACTTTCTTTACAACATAATATTGATTCACATGTATGCATGATTGTAGTGGCATCAAATTTAGATGATCCTACTAAGAAATTGACTCAAGTTATGATTGAATTGCACATTTCTGAAAATGAGTTGAAGAGGAAGCAAACAAAGGTTAACAATGCTGTGAAAATTATCAAGGCAACTGAGCATAAATTTTTTATGAACAAGGAGACTGCATAAAAATACAGAAGGGACTTCCAGGCTACTCATCAAGAAATTAAAGAATTAAAGGAGAAAGTGAAAGGAAACATGTCTCTGGTACAAGCAAGAGAAATATTGTGGAATGACATAATTAATACAGTAAAGAATGTCTGAGGATTCTTGGTTATCGTTGAAGAGGAGAAGATTATTTTTAGAGATTTAGAAGAAGTCATTCTCAGTAATAAGCCTAAGCTATAGAATAGAGCCCGATTTGCTAAGAAATTGATTGATTTCTTAAACTAAAAATATGCACAAGAAATGACAGAGTTTGGAATAGAAGACAGAACTAAACATGCAATAGAAATAAACAAAATGATATTGAAAACTCCCAATAAAAAAACAACAAAGAAGAAATTGATGGAAATTAAGGAAGCAATGATGAAGTTCAATATCATTTTTGATAAAAGAAGAAGGGATCATTTACCATCCTGTTGGGATCAGGAAAAAATTTGTTATCCTGGGAACTTTATGAAACATTACTGGTGGAAGAAAAAAGTAAGATTAATTATACATATGAAAAGACTGCAGTATTAAAGGGAGCTACAATTGTCAATTATCTTTATAAAGGTTTTCAACTTCTTTGGATGATGAGAAATATTTTTATTGAGAAGCCTACATATAGCAAAATCACAGATTTGAAGATACCACATGTTAAATTTATACATTCCCCAAATACAAGTACAAAAATCTAGAGGAAGACCAGGGAATGGATGTTGCCACAAGCTGTTGCTGCAGAAGCATAACCATTTACTACTCTACAATTTCAGATTGATTTAGGATGAAATGCTTACTTTTAAAAGTTATTATATTTTTCAAGTCATGTAATTTTTTTATGTTTCAATGTAATGCTTGAATAGTTGGGTAGTTAGGAGGTTGATAGTTCTGATAACTATCTCTTGAAAGTTTTTATAAATGTACTTGAGTAAGATGAAAAAGGGTTTGAGATTTTTTCTTACCTCAAAGAAGACTACTTTTTTACTTTCATCTTCACTTGAATGATGAATAAAGCTTTGCAATGATTCCAAAGATTGTTGGGTATGATTTATTTTCCTTCTGTGATATTATGTATGTATTTATTCATTGAAAGAATTGAAGCAACATGTTCTTAATTTATAGCTAATGGTTATAAGTTTCTGTAAATTTTGAGGTCAAAAATCCTTAAACAATGCTCTTCTTTCAAATTTTCCATTTCTCATCAAGCACACTTTCCTCTAAGTTTATGGTAAAAGATTATGTAAAGACAACCTTTTATTTTGAAGCTTTCACCAAAACTTCTCACAAATTTCTATTCATTTGTGTCCAACAGTTAAAGGCCATTTAAAGCTATGTTCCATGTATTAAAGGTTAAAGGGTTTAAAATTTAATATTCAGGGGTTTCCAAAATGTTGAGACAAAAAGACAATCAATCTATAATCTTTAATGAATTTCTTGGCACTGATTTCTACTCAGCTAGGAATTATCTCACAAGGTCCAACATATTTTAGCGTCATTGTCGGGGAACGAAAATTTGAATTTATTTTTCCCTGGGTTCTATAAGATCATTTATTTGATTGATGAGTGAAGAAAGTGGTTAGGCTAATATTCTCATAAACATTTTTAAACCTAGCTCCAAAACAACCACACATGAGGTCAGAAATTTTGCAGCAGAGAACTCCTGCTCTTTCTAATCCAGAAAAGTTGGTTTCTAGGAGAGTTTAGACACCAAAATCACCAATAATCCCAAATCCCACTTTATCTGCTCCTGGTACTAGTTCCACACAACAATTTTTTGTCTTTCACTCATAAGAATTAATAAGGAATTTTCATTTTTCTGAAGAATTTCTCAGCCCTTCTTAGAGAGTTTTTCCTTAACCAAATTTGGAGGGAAAATCTTTTGAGTCAGTTTCATTTTCTCTCCCTCAATTTCAAGAAGTAAAAACACTTGACCCTTCATCTACAAGTTTAACTATTTTCATTGTAAACCAAGCAGTTCCCATATCATCATTCCCTCCATAATCATTTGCCTTTCAAGTAGGTAACCCTTCTACAGTTAATTTAAATTTAAATATGGCCATCCCTACTTTTCTGTTGAATAGATATGCTCCCTTGAATCTCCTTCAACCTATGAATCCAATGACTCGAGATTACCTCAAACTGTTACCTTGTTTCACAGGGGAAAATGAGGTAACTGCAGAGAAAAATATTGCCACATTTTGTGCATTTGCTGAAAATTTGAATGTAGAGTTTCTAGATGTGGTGCTGAGTTTGTTTGTCCAATCATTGGATGGAGAGGCTAGGAAGTGGTTTAAAACCCTTCCTGCAAATTCGATTAATACATGGGAAAAATTGGAAAATGTGTTTACACAATGGTGGGGAGATAAGAAATATCATGGATATTTTCTAACAGAATTTAATGCCATTAAAAGGAAGCATGAAGAGAAAGTAGGTGAATTTATAAAAAGATTCAATAAGTTATACAATAGTCTGCCTAGAGAAATTAAGCCTCCTCTTGTGGGAGAAAATGTAGTATTTGTAGGAGCATTTGATTTTGATTTTGATTTCACCTTGAGGGAGAGGGTGTCCCCTTCATTGGATCAAATGTATGTTGATGCTCTTGAAAGTGAAGCTAATTTGTGTGCAACAAGAAAGATTAAACCAAAAGACACTGAACAAGATAAGGGGAAAGGAAAATAAGAAGAAATGAAAATTTTCAGTCAAACAACTAATTATAATGAAGAAAAATTAGAAGAAATGACTAAGGTTATTAAAAAATTTTCTAGTAAACTAATAAAGTTGGAGTTGGAAAACAAGAATACGCCTAGACAATTTCAGCAGGGGTGGAATAGAAATTTTAACCCTCAATTTAGAAAGCGACCATTGCATATTTTTAAGAGGGATAGGTAAGATCAAGATTAGATACAACCTCCCTTATAAATTGAGGATGAATCATAGGATGCAGTAGAAGGAACTTCTAAGGAGCATGAAATTCAAATATCATCATTTTATGGGGAGGAGGAAGATTTGATTACGAGAGAGGATTTGAGTTTTGAATTTCATGTTTTTCTAGATGATAATGAAATTGATGATTGTTGCAGAAAGTTTACTGATTTTATGCAGGCATAATTGCACATGAAATATGACCTTAGATCAAGGAAAAGGTAAAGAATGCAAGAGGTTACTGATAAAAAATAGTATCCAATTTCTCAACATATGGCGACTCCACAATGATACCAAAAGCAGCAAGACAAAGGGAAGAAACAGGTTGATTAAGGCACAAAATTTTCTTTTCAACAAGGAGAAAGTTCTAAACAAAAATCAGGTATGGGAATTTTGAATAGACCTGTCCATTAGCAAATAGATGATTCAAATGATTTTTCAAAGTAGAAGATGAACGATGGAAAACATGAAAATATTGGGAAGAAAAATCCATATTTTAGCCTAACTAAGGAATTAGAGAATATTAAAATTCAAGTTCCTTTAACATAATTGGGTAAAACTCCAACATATAAAAATAAATTTCTAATTTTATAAATCTCTCTGAAGATGATCATGTGGCAAATACAGTAAATTTACAAGAGGAGAGATCAGTAGTAATGTTTGGACCCCATGTAGAAGAAATGGATTCTTCTACTCCACCTTTCTACATATCTTTGTTGGTTCATTATTTTATTTTGCATAATTATATGTTGGATTCAGGAGCTTCACATAACTTGATTCCATTGTCACTCATGAAGCAATGGAACCTCCATATTACTAAACCTTATAAGGATTTTTATTAATTTGATTCTAAAAAGGTTAAATGTGTAGGAGTAATCAAATGTTTAGTTGTTTCTCTAGCCCAAATTCCAGCTAGAAGCCTGGTGATGGATGTGGTGGTGGAAGATATTCCTACATGCTTTGGAATGCTTCTTTCAAGGTCCTGGGGAGAAAAATTGGGTGGTGTTCTAAAATTGGATTTTACATATCCAATAATCACTGTCTTTGGAGGTGAAGAGAGGAGGGTATACAGAGAAACCAGGTTTATTAAAACCATTACAAAGGAGGGTTTTATTAATTCTCCCATGTACAATCAGGAAAAGGATGCTATTTCCTATTTTATGTTACAAGAAGTAGAGGAGATTGCTAAATACAATAAAGTGCAACTCCCTCCAGCAATTAAAAATGAGGAGCTAATAGTTAGTGGAGTATGGAAACTTTATTTTGATGGTTCTTATTCAAGAGATGGAAGTGGAGTAGGTATATTTCTGATTTCTCGAAAAGGCCATTTCTTTCCTTTTTATTATAAGTTGGAATTTGACTCCACAAATAATATCACTGAGTATGAGGCATTAGTTATGGGATTACAAGTTGCTAAAGGTTTAGGGGTGCAGTGTATTTTTGTTTTGGAGATTTTGAATTGGCAGTAAAGAAGATAAAGAATTAATGTCCAACAAAACATACAAGGTTAAGAACATATAGAAATGAATTATGGGATTTGATAGATAATTTATTTTCTACTTTCAATATACAGTTTGTACCTAGAGAAGAAAATAGAAATGGTGATTCTTTAGTAGTTGCAGCTAGTACTTTCAAACCACCTTTAAATCCCAGATTGAGGTATGAAATTGAAATCAAGAACAAACCATCAATCCCAGATAATATTAAACATTAGCAGGTGCTTGAAGATGAGGAACAAATTAAATACTTTCTTGAGTCGATTGGAGAGTTTGCAAGGTTATAGATTTATCAAGAAGAAGAGGTTAAAGAAGAACATACAAATAGGAAATTTTTGAAAGATTCAATTGGGAATCAAAAGGTTCTTCACCTCAAAGATAATGTAATACCTAAGGGGTGGTACCCCTAGAAAATTTGGTCAATGCAAATGATGTTGAAATGAATCCATAGAAAGAAAATTTGGAGGAAGATCTTGAAGAATGCAATTTGGGAATAAATCAACAACACAAAATGGTAAGGATAGCTAAATATGTTCCAGAACATTTCAAACAATGGTATGTAAGTCTTTTTAAGAAATTTGTTGATGCTTTTGCATGGTCTTATGAAGATTTAAAGACTTATGATACGAAGCTTATTTAGCATAAGATTCCTTTAAAACCATGAGTGAAAGATTTTAGATAGAAGTTGAGATAGATTAATCCTTTGATAGTGCCATCAATAGAGAGAGAATTTAAGATGTTGTTAGATGCAAATATAAGTGTTCCTTTAAGGTATTCAGACTAGGTAGAAAATTTGTTTCCTGTAAGGAAGAAGAATGGAGAAATCAGATTATGTGTTGATTTCCAAAATTTGAGATAACATCTTTGAAAGATAACTATCCTCTTCCCAAGATGGGTCTTACTTTACAAAAGGTGACTAGTTCTTACATGTTATCAATGGTTGATGGTTTCTCTGGTTATAATCATATTTCAGTAGATAAGGAGGACTAGAAGAAAACAAACTTCACAACTCCTTAGGGAACTCTTATGTATTATGTATTCTAAAATGCCTTTTGGACTGATGAATGCAGGGGCTACATTTCATAAGGCTATGGACATATATTTTGTGGGAGAAAAAAATAAGTTTTTTGTCATTTATTTGGATGATATCACTGTTTTCTCAAAGTCAGATGAAGAACATTTGGAGCATCTATGACAGATTTTTGAAAAATGTAGAAGGTATGGTCTATCATTTAATTCTAAGAAATCTCATTTTTATTTGAAAGGATAAAAGTTGTTAGGCCATATTGTGTCAAAATAAGAAGTCGAGATAGACCCAGTAAGAGTAGAGGCAATCAAGAAAATACCACTCCCTAGGAATACGAAGGAAATTTAAAGTTTTTTAGGGAGGATACATTTTCTTAGGATATTTGTTCCCATTTATGTAGAGATTGTAAAAGGAATTATTGATATTCTAAAGGAAGGTGTTGAAGTGAAATGGAATTCAATTGCAGGGAATATTTTTGTAGAATTAAAGTGGCACTTCAAGAAGCTTTTGTATTAATAAGCCCAGATTATAAAAAGCCTTTTCAATTGTTTTTGTTTTCTTCTACTTCTACTATTATAGTAGTACTTTTACAAATGAATGAAGAAGGAAGGGAACAACCAATGGCTTTATTTAGAAGAGTATTAAGAGATGCAGAACTAAAGTATAATATTTTGGAAAAGCGGGATTATGCTCTGGTCAAGGCACTTAAGGCTTTTAGGGTTTGTATCCTCCAATCTCAAGTAACGCATATGTTCCAAATGTTTTTATAAAAGATGTTTTGATTCAGGGTGATGTAGAAGGAAGAAGAGGGAAATGGATAGAAAAGATACAAGAATATGATTTGGAGATAAAGCCAACTAAGTTAGTAAAATGATAGGGTTTGGAAAATATATTAACAGAAAAAAATTGCTAAGCTCTGGGAATCAATTTGTTGACTGAAGTTGAGAAAAACAATACCAATGTGGAAAATTGTATTGGAGGGATCCTGGTGATATTCTCTTGCTTTTTCTGATAGAAGGGGAAAGTATTGAAATAGTGAATGAATATCATGGTTGTTTATGTAGTGGTCATTATGGGTGGAAAGTGACAACTCATAAGATTTTGAAAGCTGGTTTTTTCTATTCTTCTTTATTCTTAGATGTTTAAAGGTTGGTAAGGGGATGTCAAAAATGTCAAATGTTTGCTAAGAAAAAAAAGTTAGCACCGTTTCCTTTAATTCAATTTTTTTAGAAGAACCATTCAAATAGTGGGGATTAGATTTTGTAGGAGTAACCAATGCAACATCAACTGGGAAATATAAATGGATTTTAACAATTACAAAGTATTATACTAAATGGGTGGAAGTAGTTCCCAAAAGAAAAACAAATGATTTGGTGGTGATTAAATTTTTGGAGGAAAATATTTTCAGCAGATTTGGGTGTCCTAAAATATTAATGGCAGACAATGCGCAAGTTTTTAGGTTTTATAGATTGCAAGATTTTTGTCAAAAATATAATGTGATATTGTCTCATTCTAGTACTTATCACCCTTAGGGGAGTGGGTTAGCAGAATCATCAAATAAAATACCGGTGAGGATACTTAAGAAGACCATTGCAGAAAATCAAAAGAATTGGGATACTAAACTAAAATTTGCTCTATGGGCAAGCCGAGTATCCCCAAGAAGGTCCACTGGAAAATCACCATTTGAACTTGTTTATGGAACAACAACATTATTTCCTAGTCATTTAGTAAATCTCGTTGAATTATTGGTCTAAGATATTCAATAAGAGTCAAGAAATTTGGTGAGAAGAATGAATAAATTGATTGAAATTAATGAAAACAACAAAAAAGTCATGGAGAATTTGATTTGTTATCATCATAAAATGAAGATGATTTTTGATAGGAAGGCTAAGGATATTATTTTTCAGCCCGGTGACATAGTCCTCAAATGGGATACAAGAAGGGAAGACAAAGGAAAACATCGTAAGTTTGATCCTTTTTGGTTTATTCCTTTCAGAGTTTTAGATTCAAAGGAAAACAACACCTTCATTTCGGAGAATTTAGACGGTGAACTACTACAATTGCCAGTGAATGGGAAGTACCTTAAACACTATTCCTAGCATTGACTGATGTCTTTTCCAATCATTGTATATATCAGAGTGTTCATTGTAAGTATGTTGATAAGTTATCCATGGTAATGTGTGACGTTAAAGTTTGACTCCATGCCAGAGGTGAAGGCACTAATTTGTTGTTCTTAGTGTTCTTTCTTCTTAAAAACATTATCCCCAGGTGGAGCAAGATTTTTATCTTGCTTTAAATTTTATGTGTTGTACACACTAAATATAATTGTAAAAGAAAAAAATAAAATATTGAACAGAGAAAAGAAAAAATGTGGAAGACTTATTTTATTTGATTAAACTAAAGCTACTTTGGTTTATCAAAGGTTTTTTAATACTAATATCTTGTCACTATAAAGTGTTTTGTAATAAATAAATATGGACGGTGGGACCCTACCGCAGTAGTCAGAAATGTTAAAGTGTGGTAAAGTCGATGGTGAGCAAAAGGAAAATAATATGGAACCTGCTCGATGGAGAAAACCCAATGACACAACTAAGTCGAAGGATAACATGAGCAAGACCCTTGCATAGACTTTTGTCGAGCTTGTTGAATTTTGGATGGACAATGCAGATTTACTCTAGAAGCACCACCGAAGAATTAGTCCCATATAGAGCAGGCCCCCCATAGTGACATTAGCGAGTGAGATAGTCCATATTTTTCATTCGTGATTTCGTCCAGCTATCCTCCAAAATGTCAAATCCTCATTAAATTCAGTCATTTCCCCCATGATAGAACTTAATCCCATTTTCCCTCCTATATTTTCTCATTCTTCTATAAAACCTTTTCTTATCTTTTAGCTTAGTACATTCTCCTATTTCTCGTTGTCAATAAATTCAAAGTCCAACTCACATCCGAGTCAACCTTGTCACCAGTACCAGGTCTTTATGTCATAATGAAGTATTTTATCCTTTGAAAATGGCCAAGAAAATTGTTTTAGCTAGTTCTTCTTCTCACATTCCACTCATGGATACTGAAAGAGATATCTTTGATGTTTCTTTCCCTATTAATCATCATGAATTAGTTAAACTAGTCTAATGCCCCAATTTATGTTGCAATGGTAAAATATGGTGTGTTTGCAGAATTTTTCCCTCAAACATGTCTGTTTCCTGAATTTATTCATTGGGTACTTTCAAACATGTATCCTCAAAGGTTCTTTTTGATGAATAGGCTAGGAGACAGTTTTTTCAGGTGTCCTCTCTCTTGATTTAGCAAGCATTATGCTATCCTTTTGTAGAGTCTTATTTGTCATTTTCCGAAGAATCATTGATTGCCTATTTTGAATATTTATCTGAACCAAAATGTGCTCTAATTCTCTTGTATTTGATGATGATGGAGAAAAATTCCCTATAGATTCCACTCATCTTCCCTTGGATATCTTTGCTAAGGATGTAAGACCAATTCTATAGGTATTGGCCAGAATTTTAGGGAAATAAGACATTAGAGTAATTGACAAAACAGTTCTAGGAATGTTTGTTGTAATGATGAAACCTGGAGTTGTATTGGATATACGAGCATATTGGAAAAAATTAATTAATGTCCAATTCATGAATTGAACTCTTACATGTTTTTTTAGGTTTCCTTCTATTGTGACCTATCTATTATTGTACTCCAATGTTGAGAAATTCATGCATCTAAGGTTGGACATCTTTTTTTTTCTCGGTAAAACTATTCTATTATATACAAAATCAGGGAACAATTACAACAATACTGTCAAAAAAGAACCAGTTGCCTAGAGGTAATGGCAGCGTGGAATAGCAGCGTTCGCGGTTAAGAGGACGAACCAGACCATTAGTCTTTCCCACGCAGGGGCTAGGGGAATAAAAAAAAAACCATTCTCGCGCAGGGGAGCTCAAAAACATTTTGACACAGAGCAGTATCCAACCACATAGAAAGAACCAGAACCTGAACATAGACAAATGCTCTACAACATTGACACAGTTACTCAACAGCTTTGACATAATTACATATCCAAAAACATCGGAATTGACAAAATCCCTCCCTTACGGGCCACGTAACCTGAGAAGGAGCCGCAGTTAATCTTCAGGAGCCTCCTCCACTATCCTGCATCAGCCGTATTCCTCCATGTCTTGTGCTTGGACCTCCTCTATTACAGTCGTGACAGGCTCCATCTTGACGTCCTCATTCTGGCTGGATGGTCTCTCTATTACCTTCGCGGGGTCTGTAGAGGGCGTCTCCATAGCTCTCGTGGTATCAGCTATTGGTATCATCTCCCTTTGACGCTGGATTCGCCCTCTTCTTGGGCCTCCTCAATGAAAAGCACCAAAACATGGGTGTTGATCCAAGGACGGTTCAGAGAACTATTGAAAGTGAATACTACTGAGCCAAAGGAGGGCGAGGAAGAGGACCCAGGCGTGCTGGCTTCCAGAAATTGGCTAGGCCGAAGAAAACTTGCACCTTCAACATGAGGGCAATGATGGGAGGTCTCTGCATCGACTGAAGGGCGTTAGGGCCCACCACGGGTGGTGCCTCGACGGCTGAGCATTCACTGTCGAGGCCAGGTCATAATTGCAGGGCTGAACAGAGCCGAATTGGAGCTCAGAATACAGAGTAAATCAAACGTAGGCGCGGGAGTGGACCTAATAGACGGGTGAGGATCCTGTATGAAATGCATATACCAAAAGAGGCTGGGAGCAACCTCAATTGAGGGAATGACCTGAGACTTCGGACAAGGGCTCAACCCCAATAGCGCCAGAGGCAGCAGAAGAAACCCGAGCCAAGCCTGAATTAACATGGTAAATCCAATGCTGCGGCCGTTAATATTGCACCCGCCTTTGCCTCGAGGTGCTCTCGACATTACTGTGGCATCCATGGGAGCCGAGGAGCCGAGCCCTGTTTCGCATGTAGAGGTGAATGGGGCATTAATGCTCCTCTGCTGCGTTCTTTTATTCCTGAACCCGTGCCGCTGAGAATGTCCCTTCTCCCATGTGGACACAATGCTTCTATGCATGGCAGGCAGGTGGCCATCACTTCTCTCCCGTCCCATCTCTTTGAATACATCCTTAAGCACCGGCATCCGGGGGGGCGACATCGTTTTGGACCAGACGATTGTATTCCTGTGCCTGTTCATGATTGGATAAAAAGTCTAGAGTCCCTGTTTGAAGAGTATGCTCATTTTCCACACCCAGATTGGCCATGAAGTCAGCGACCTTGTTTCCTTCCCTCTTTATGTGATTGAAGGTGATGGCCCTATTACTGAGAAGCTCTTGTTCCATGGCTTCCAATCTTGCTTCAAGCCTCCAACTAGTGGCTATTTTCTTTGCCTGAGATCCATTTAGGAGGTGTCTGGACATGTTGATTAGGATCTGGGAATCTCCTTCCACCTCCAGGGGATGGAAGTTGTGTTTCCTTGAAAGAAGGAGACCTTGCCATAGACCCTCTAACTTAGCCGAGTTATTGGTGTCCCACCCAATGTTTCCATAGTAGATCAGAAGAGGCGAGCCTACATAATTTCTAAAAATTCTGCCAAAACCTGCAGTTCCAGGATTGCCCTTTCAGGCTCCATCAAAGTTAAGCTTGAAGGAGTGCTTTGGAGGGGCAATCCAAGAGACCTTTTTAGTGTTGCTGCTTTTAGGGGGGACTTTGTTGTGAGATTCCTGAGGGAGTTGCATATTCCATTTTTCCTAGATGGCTTTCTCATTTTCTAGAGTCGGAAGGTCCTCCTTAGTCCATGAGCGGAGCATCAGAGTCTCTTTTAGATTCACACAGAGCTTGCTCTAGATAATTTCTAACGGGGAACATTGATCTTTGAATATGCGCTTGTTCCTTTCTTTCCATATGCTCCATAAGAGAAGCTCAGGGATTATTTTCCATAAATGGTTGAGGATTTCACTTTTGTATTGATTCATTTGCCAATGTCGCAAAGAGTTTGTGATATCGTTCGGAAGCCTGCATCTTCTTTGACATCTGAAGCAAGCCTTCTCCCACAACTGATTGGCTAAGGGGAAAGAGTCCAAGAGGTGGTGGATTGTTTCCTCCTGAGATTTACAATTAACACAGATGGAGGGGCCATGATAGTTTCTTTGTCTAAGTTTATCCCAGGTGATAATTCTCTGATGTCCTACCAGCCAAAGGAAGAAGGAGACTTTAGGCCATGATCCTAGCCCCCAGATTTTGCTCCAAATTGGGTCAGGGGGGGTGGAGTCTGTGCACATAATTTTGTAGGTCTCGGAAGTGGTAAATGCGCCTTTAGGCTTGTAACCCCATCGCAGAATGTCCCTACCTTTGAAGTATCTAATGCTCCTTTTGTGAAGTTCCCTTTCCAGATCCTCTATGAATGGGTTTTCCTCATTTTTGGTGAGCTGGTTACCTTGTTTCCATTTCCTAAAACCTTGCTCTATCTCCTGAGTCCAGTACTACCAGATCTTATCCTATTGTTGTTCCTCTCCGATGAAGTTTGGAGGCAGATTTAGAATGCTGCTAAGCTTTGGCATTTGGTTCCAGGCATCCGTCCAGAATCGTGTTGTTCTTCCATTTCTTACTTCCCAAAAACTGTGTTGTTGAGTCAACTCGAAGTGTTGTTTGGCCGCGTTCCATATTAGAGAGCCTTTGACATTGGGAGTAAATCATATGAGCTCCTCCTGAGGTCTGGGATTGGAGTATTTGGCTGTCCAGATGGCAGCCCAAGGTTTTTCTGGGGAAGAGAGCCATTGCCACCAAATTTTGGCGCTCATGATAGCATTTCTGTGATTTGGATCCCTCAGGCCAATGCCTCCTTTTTCTTTGGGCGCGCAGACAGTGGTCCACTTTACCAGTGCCCATTTGTGGTTTGTAGCTGAATTCCCCCAGAGGAAGCCTCGTTGAAGATCCAGTATTGTTTTTAAAACCCATTTAGGCATCGCTAGGATTGAGAATAAGTAAAGCAGCATAGCTTGTAGTACTTCTTTTATGAGCACCACACGACTAGCCATGTTCATAGTTATGTACGTCCAAAGGTTAAGACGGGATTCAAGCTTCTCGATGAGAATATGCCAGGAGGAGTGCTTGATGGCTGAGGAAATAAGGTGGGCTCCAAGGTATTTGGAGGGGAGTGTGGCAATGGGGAACCCCAGTATCCGGGCTACAGCATGCTTAACAACAGGCAGGGTGTGGAAGAAAAATATTTGCGACTTGGAATTATTAATGCTGGTTCCTGAGGCCTCAGAGAAGTCATTGAGAAAGGATTTGAAGCGGGAGGCTTCCTGGACTGATGGGTAGCCAAAGAGCATGTTTTCATCAACAAACTGCTGATGAGTTATAGCTAGGGAGTTGTGAATGGAGAGACCTTTAAGCTGATGGGAGAGGATGGCTTGTTTGATGTGACGTCCCAGGCCTTCAGCCATTAATACAAAGAGGAAGGGGGAAGGAGGGTCGCCCTACATGATTCCTCGTGAGGGACTGAAAGGCCGAGATTCCATTCCATTCACAAGAATGGAAAAGAAGGATGAGGTGATAAGACTCATAATCCATCGTGTCCACATAGGAGAGAATCCAAAGGCATTTAAAGTTTTCTGAATGTAAGTCCAACTGAGCTTATCAAAGGCCTTAGAAAGATCAAGCTTTAGAATCATACCTGCCTGATTGGAATGCTTGAGGGAGTGTATAATCTCATGCGAAAGGATAATTCCGTCCAAGATCTGTCTCCCTTCCACATAACCAGATTGTTCAGGAGAGATGAGAAAGGGCAAGAGGGGCTTTAACCTGTTGGCGATAACCTTAGAGATCACTTTGTATATGACTTTGCAGAGAGAAATCGACTGAAATTTTTTTGGGGTGTTGGATTCCTCCTCTTTTTGTATAAGTGCAATGAAAATTGAGTTGAGAGAAGGTAACAGCCAATGAAGAGCTCTCGATTCCTCCACCACTTGCCAGACCTCAAGTTTTATCAGCTCCCAGAAAGTGTGAAAGAAGGTTGTAGTGAAGCCATCCGAGCTAGGGGCTTTGCCCTCCTTGAGTTGGGACATGGCTATATCCACCTCCTCAGTCAGTATAGGCCGAAGAAGAAGCTCTTTGTGTTCCTCAGTGATAATTTTTGGCACATTTTGAGTGATTCTTTCTATTGTTGGTCGCCTATCTGCATTGGGCTCTTGGTGAACTTGCTTGAAGTGATTTAGAAATTCCTCCTCAATTTCTTCATGTCGTTCTATCCTTGTCCCACCTTGCTTCTGTATGAAGGGGATATTGTTGTGCATTCTTCGTTGAACAGTGGTTCGGTGAAAGAATTTAGTATTCCGTTCGCCCTCTTTCAGCCATCTAATCCTGGACTTCTGCTTCCATAAAATTTCCTCCTGCTTTCTCCTCTCTTCCAGCTGATTGTGGATACGCTGCTCCTGCTCCAGGGTCCCCTCCGTGTGACCTTCTATGATTACTTGTTGCTGGAGATTTTCCATTTCCGTTTTCAAGTCTTGTTGTGCCTTAAATATGTTTCCAAAGGTTTCATAATTCCAGCGCTTTAAATGGTGTTTTAGATATTTTAGTTTCTGTTAGAACTGAAACATTTTGGAGCCCTCTGGCAGAATGAAGGTATTCCACGTAATTCTGATGAAGTCTTTGAATTCAGGGTGGGTGAGCCAGAACTCTTTGAAGCGGAAGGGTCTCCCGGTGGTGTTGCCCAGTCTTTGCCACTAGAGGGAAATTGGCCAATGATCTAAGCCTGAATGGGGGAGAATTGTCACAGTTATATCTCCTCCTAAGTGGACCGAGTTATCTGATATGAGAAATCTGTCAAGTTTTGAAGTGATTTGGTACTTCCCTGCTCTATGATTACTCCATGTGTACTTACCATTACAAAATTGCAGGTCAATTAGATAAGTGTTTTGGATGAAGTCTTTGAAGTGGGTATTTTCCTGTTCCAACCTGGTTCTTCCTCCAAGCTTTTCCTCCAGCTTATTGATCATGTTAAAATCCCCTCCAATGATCCAAAGAGGATGCATTCTGTTGTTATTTAGAGCTTCTATTGTATTGAGAAGAGCTATTTTGTTTCCTACTTCCTGCAGGAAATAAACATTGGAGAGGTGTCCATGTATATTGGTGCCTAAGATGTGGAAGGTGGCCTGAATGAAGTGGTGAGAAGCATGGAAGTCAGAGAGGGTTAACGCTTTCATGTTCCATACAATTGCAAGCCCTCCTAATGCTCCTTAGGCATCCACTACCACCGATTGACAACCTGGCCATGCTTTAGAAAGGATTCTTCCTAGGGTACTGTTGTTACACTTGGTTTCTTGAAGAAAACATAGTTGTGGCTTTTCCATCTTTATCATATTTTTTAATATTCTTAGTTTCCCTGGG
>APFE030913475.1:0-10968 GCA_000404065.3 Pinus taeda
AGGAATTCACCATCCTCATCATCCAACCCTTTGTCACTAGAAACATGTACTACAAAATATAAACATTATTTTTTTGTGGCTATGCATAGTTTGCATGGATGTGATCCCTCTCACTAATGTATACTTTTGCTTTCCATGCAAGACTCTCTCTTCTCCAATCTCGTTCAGGAATTCAATCGCCTTCTCATAGTAATCTACCTTGGTCCTATGAATAAACAATCAATCCATACCGAAAATCACGATATATGCACCCAAAGGAAGCAAATTCATGTTTGTTGTTGTTGGCATCCCATTAAACTCAAATGCACAAGATTTTACCCAATGGGGAACTCTTCTCATTGTCCCTATAGCCAACTGCACCAACCAAGATTCTACATGCACTTCCTTGTCCAAACGACACTGATCCACTAGTTCATGACTAACATGGATAAATTTTGATCCTGGATCAATCAAAATAGAAACAACTTGATCACAAATATTTCCTTCCATCTTGATGATTGATGCCTGGTGGTCTAACTGCCTGTTATCAACTGCTGCATAGATCCAAGGAATGCTCTGAGCTACATTTCCAATTGTTTGTGCCTCCTAAGCACTGTAGATCTAAGGCCTAACACCCTAATACAATGGAAAATCCTTCTTGCAATGGTCTTTACCACAAATCCAACACCTCAATGGTTCTCTGCCATTGCCTTTATTCTATTGCTCCACAGGCTGAGACCCATGTCTTTTCTTAGTTACATTGAACTTCTTATGAGGAGCCATATTTTCATTCTCACCAACATCCTAAGATCTTCCTCACTTCTTGAGCCATTTTCCTTTAGTCTTCTCACTACCCTTCCAGTCACACTTAAATTCAAGCTTGCACTTTGATTGCTCATAGCAATGCTTCAACTTTTTGATTACTTCCTCTAATTACTAAGGCTCATCAAACTCAATCTGATCTTTGAATGATAATGGAAATCCACTGATGAATCTTTGGATATTTTCTTTATCATCCTCGAAATAGGGCACATACCTCAATAGCTCTAGAAATATGATTGTATATTCTTCATCTGACATGGAACCCATCCTGAGCTCATAGAACTCCTTGAATTTTCCATCATAATACCTCTCAGATAGGTACTTTTTTCTAAAGAGTCTTTCAAATTCTTCCCAAGTTAGCTTCTCTTCCCTGATTCCCCTGACATGCTTGATATCTTCCCACCAAATATTTTATTTTCCTTTGAGATTGAATATAGATAGCTTGGATTTCATATTCTCTGAGTAATCATGAATTCTGAAAAATTTTCTCATTCCAAGCAGCCATGCTTCTGCATCCTCTGATTTGGTCATCTCACCATCAAAAGTAGGAGGCTTGGCTTTCTTGAACTCCTCTATAAAATACTCCTTCTCACTACTCCTATGATGATGTTAGTAGTGATGGTGATGATGTCTCCTAAAAGTAGAGCTAGAATAAAATCCATGCATATTAGACCAACTCTCATGTGTACCCAAGAGTCTACCACTCTTTATTGTATCATCACGATCCATCCTTGCATTTTCTAAGACCAACTTCCAGTTGCCCCATTAGTATTTTCTTCTTGTTTTTCTCCATGATTGACCCTTAGTTGCCCATGCTTCTATAAATTTTAAAGGTTTTGAAGAACAACTGCATTAACCTCAACATGATTTTCTTAAGCTTTTGCAAGCCTTTCCTGTGCTTCAATCAATTTCTCATTATCATCCTTACAAATTTTGATCTTTTCCCTCAAACTTCTTAATGTTTTTGTTAGATCAGGAGAGTCTCCCTCACTCTACTTCTCAACTGATTTCTCCCATTCCACTGGTTTCTCTTCTGGCTTGTATGGGGAGTCATATGAACTATACTCAACCAATTTCCCTTCATCTCTTGGTCTTCTATTTTCCTGCAACATACCATTGTTAGATAAACCAAATGAAAGGTGTAACCAAAAGTATTACCACAATTTACTTCTGGTGAGGCTATTACATTTGCATAGGTCAATCCAGAGTAGCATGATACATAATAATATCAACAACATATTAATTCATGCATGTATCGACCTGATGACATTAAACTATAACAACATCATGTACATGGATATAACAACAATAATAATAAAATCACTAGCACACATGCTTGATAAACATATATATCTACAACCATCTACATTTACCCCAAGGTCCAGTTCTGTGAACTTGCTCTGATACCACTTTGTAACACCCCACCCCACATTTACCCACTTTAACATGCTTACTAAGGTAAACATGATATGAGAGTTACTATGCATGACCCAACTTCCAATATGTCATTATGGAAACGGGGTCTAACTTGCCAAACTTGACTGCAATCGCCCAGGGACACATGATCACACAGTTATCAGCCTAATTTCACTGGTAACCATTTTCCTTGAGTTGTAACCATTCTCTGACCTAATTTCCTTCCCAAATGCACAGATGAAGGTCTATTAGTATGGCTAGAGACCTCTAGCCATACTAATAGACCTTCATCTGTGCATTTGGGAATTTAACTAGAATGAAGCCATGACAAACTAGTCACATAATCAACACCTTAAATAAGAACTTTACTCATTGGTATCATTGAAGAATAACACATATTAATGTATTCATAGTACCAACCAAGTCAGGGACTTCCACGTACCACCCGGCCATAGATTGGGCTAAACCAAATCTATTTTCTAGCCCAATCACCCTCGTTCTATATTCCAAGCCCGAATTTAGGATCACATGAGATAAATCAAAACATAGCCAAACAAAGAGTCTAGAGGAAATCCACCTCCACCCTCAAGTCACAATGATTTCACCTAATACCAGGTCCATAAACCACCAAAACCAATATAAGCTTGGATGCCTTAGAATTGCATCACCCATACCCAAAGGAATTTTCCTGTCTCCACCCACCTGTCAAGGGCTCACCCATAGAAAACAATATCCACTTTCAACCCTTGAGATTTTCTTAAGACCACCTCAACTAAGATCCAAAATCTATCAACATCCAAAGCTCAAGCAAACAAGGAACCCACTACATCATGGCTATCCAGGAAATGGAATAAGGTAAGGTTGTACATGACTGTCAATCTAGGAAAATATACATTCCAATGACAAAAAAATAACCAACAACCCAATGCATAAACCATGCATCATAACCCCAACAAGATAAATCAAGCATGCACTTCGTTACTTGCAAAAATCCTCCTATTGGCTGCTCTTTTCTCTATTATTTTCTCCCTTTCTTAGCTGTTATCCAATCCTTCTTCTTGGCTACCACTTGAATTCCTCTTACACTGCTTGCTTTCCTTGCTTGTCTCTTGCTTGTGTCCAAGATTTGTAGTATTCTCTCTTGTTGTACTGTTCTCCTCTTTCCCACTTGCATGCATATTCTTTTACTAGTTTTAACATTTTCTTGTATCTTCCTCTTCTCCACTTGCTTAAGTGGAATTTCTTTTCATTTTTCTTTATTTCTTTTGCACTTTTCCACATGTCCTTGCTAGTTTGTAATAATTAATTTTCCATTTATTGACTTTTTCCTCTTTCTAATGCCAATTTCCATAACCAATAAATAATTAAACATGAGTGGATCCCAATGTAATGTCCCCCCCTCATTTAACTTGGAATGTGTGTAACATGACCTTGGTTTAATGCTTTCCTTTATAATGTCCATACATTATTTATTTACACAGAAATTTAACCCGAGGTTGTTACAATGGCTCCATGATGTTCAGGAAGGTCGAAGTTCTCTAATGACATGATGATGCCAAAGAAGGAGCTTGTGTAGCTACTACTACTATGATCTCCACTAGAAGAACAAAGTAGCCACATCTCCCTAGTTGAGAGGGAGCTTGGATATATTCCCTTTATGTGTGAAGGAAAGTGTATATCCTCCCTGGTTGAGAGGGATTGATGATGCATATGATTCTCTACTTCATGTGTCATGCACTAGGCTAGGACTAATAGTCATAGGTCTATTGAAGGCTACGAGGAGAGAATGGGGACCAGAGGATCGAGTAAGCATCTAAGACTGGAGGATAGATGTTCCTAGAATTTTGACCTTGGTGATGACAAATTTGTACTAATCTGTATACCATAAGGTTGAGGAGTCGACCAAAACATGATGATGAGTTGTTGTACCTTAGGCTAATTAGCTTGTATGATGGTACTTAGGGTTGGTATCTTGGAAAGTAGCCTAGCTGATACCTAGATCCCTGTTAGGGTTGGTGTCTTGGAAGGTAGTTTAGATGACACCTTGATCCCTGTTGAGTTTGTGTCTTAGTAAGTAGCCTAAATGACACCTGGGTCCCTGTTGAGTTTGTGTCTTGGCAGGTAGCCTAGGTGACACATGGATCCTTGTTGCGTTGGTACCTTGGCAGGTAGCTTAGATGGTACCTATATCCCTTTATGGGTTGATACCTTGGTAGTTAGACCTGATAGTATCAATATTTATAGCATTGTATATGTTGATTGTGATACTCTTCTTATAACATTTCAACTTGAGTTCACCCTTGTACCATTTTTACAATTATGAATACCTTCTTAGTTAAGAGGGAGTGTTGAAAGATGTAACTAGTTTTGGTCTTCATGATTGTACCTCTATGTATTTTATGTAAAAAGCAAAAAAGAAGAAAAAGAAAGAGAAAAATAAAAATTATTTTCAAGCATGTTCTTCATGCTTCTAGGTTTTGTTGAGCAAAAGAGTTAAAGTCCTATTTGGACCTCTTGAAAGAAAAAAGGGGAAAAAATTATTATGTAATTTTGGGTCAAAAAACCCTCTAGATTCCAAGTCAGCCCTACCCCAATGGACATGTTTGTTCACACCCCTATGGACAGTATAAATAGAAGATGATATGAGCTCATTTTGAGACACACTTAGATGTGTTTTAGGTCTGAAATTTTATAGAAGAAGAAAGATGAAGTGTATGGACGAAGTCTGAAATGAAAGAAGAGTTTATGCCTTGGTACTTCTTTTGTTCTTGATATCTTGATGATGAAATTGTTGAGTAGAATGGAAGGTTTAACTTGGAATCTAGAGGTGGAAATTCTTTTGTGGTCATGGATCTCATATGTCTCATTTTGATCTGATTTATTAAAAGAGATTTTTGAGTGGGCTTTCCCTTAGGAGAGGGGTTTTTCCCTGGCTGAGAGCCTATATTCTATGTTCTTTTGTTTTTTTAATCTTCATGTTTATTCTATAGCAATTGTTTGATGAAATAAAATAGAATAAATTTTAATAAGAAGCCTACTAATTCACAACCAGTTACTATGAAAGAGAAATCTGATGTAAAATTGATAAGCCTCCCGATTTATCAACATGTGTAATATACGCAATAGCATCAATATCTTGGACATTCGTGTACACCTCAACGCCTTTAAGTATTACACACATTAGTGTGTCCTATAAAAAGGGAATCGATGCATCATATAAAAGTATATATTTCGTGTGTAATGTGTGTATAGGAATCAATGTGTTTGATTTTGTGTATGACCGAGTGCCTTTTAATAAGGTACACATTGGGGCATAATATATGAAATAACACCAGTGCCTTGGACACTTTTGTATGCTCAATGCCTTTAGGTATTGTATGCACTAATGCATTTATGGATATTGCAAACATGAGGAAAAAAAAAACTTTGCAAAAACTTCCACATGGCCAAAATGTTTTAGTTATAGCAAAAATCTATTTAAACCATTGCAAAATATTGTGCTACATTGACTGCCAAAGTTTTTTTTTTTTAGCTAATCGTGTAACTCTCAAAACATTTGCAAAAACCTTCACTACAAGGTGTTTTCCTTGTAGTGCTTTAAGTACTTCTCATTGTTTTGAGGATGGTACCCATGGAAACCCTAAAATCTTCGAGGCATAAAGTCAATCAACAACAAGGCTCAAAGCTAATATAATAATATACTCAATATCAACCCAACATGTCACTTGAGGGAATTGACACTAGGTAGGGAGAATAATAACCATTCCTCTCAACCACTTGAAATAACCCCAATTAACAACTTTTAAAATGAAGTTACTTTATAAATTACAATTGGATGCAAAAAACAATTTAAAAGGGACATTAAAGTTACTTTATATTGATTCACTTTTACAATTTAAATGAAATGTGCATTACAATAAAGTTATGTGATAACTTAAAGTTGTCTAAACTTTTTTCAAAAGGTAACTTATTGAAAAAATAGTTGAACTTGAAACTTTTTATTTATTAAAATAACTTTCCATCAAGGCTAATCCAAAATATATAACAAATGTTATGAAGGAGAAACTGGGGATTTTTTTCACTCTTTGCCTTGTGGTGTGCGCTTACCCAAAAAATGCATGTTTTTCTCTTTGTTTATGATTTGCTAAGATCATGTAAAGCACAAGGTAAAGACCATACATTACAGGGAAAATACTTTCCACTTTGTTTCTAGCAAAATTACACAAGGTGCATGATAGAGGATACACATAATGAAAAGGTGGCAAATTGGATTTATAAACACAGCAATGAAAATGTTTAAAAAATAAATAAAAATAAAAATTATAATGAAACTCTATACCTCCCTATCTAAAAACATAGTGGTGTCTTACCTTCTTAGGTGGAAGGAAAAGTGTTTTCAACTAAAAGCAATGCTCTGAACATAATGGGATGACTTTCTCACCCAATAATATTTGAAACTAGTAAAAACCGAAAGTCCTTGAATGCATGTTGTGACATTATCTCAAGATCTTAATCAATGATAAAAGAGGGTACTCATACGATCTTTAATACCACATTCAATAAACAAGGTATTTCCACATAGGTCAAACACTTCAAGCAATTGTTCATGCAAACATATTAGAAATCAATGCACCTATGTATTTTATGGTCAAAACCCTCTAAGACAGAAATAATGTGCAACCTCAACCAACATGGCCACCTAAGACAATAATTAATGTAAAAGGAAAATATTTTACATACGTTTGTCTCACAATTGATTATCAATAAATCACCCTTTGTGCTCTTTAAATGTAGAGATGGACTAATTGAGTGTTAAACCACCAATCAATATAGTTGTTAGTATTATGGAGAAGATAAACCATCAAATCACTTTATGTATAACATATTGTAACCTTGGTGCTAGATAACTACAAATGCACAATAAGAAAAGAAAATTTACCTAACTACACATTTGATCAAGTTGATCCTAACTCATGTGTCTAATATCTTAATATTGAGCACACGGTAATTAATTTATGGTCATTTGGATTTTCTAGATGTTTGTATGAGTAGTTTCCTGAGGTATATAACTTGTGTCAAATACTATATTTGTCAAACATGGAATAAGAGCAAAGTTTATTGCACTAGAGTATTACATGGTTAAAACCATCAAAGAGGGAAATAATGCACAACCCTAATCAATGTAGCCGCTTGAGGCAATATTGTATGCAAAAAAAAAAAACACGCACATAGACACATACACATATTTTACACAAGTTTCTTATTGAAGAAGTCTCCTCAAACACAAAAAGGAAACACTCACACACACACACATATTTTACATGAGTTTCTTATTGAAAAAGTGTCCTCACACGCATGATTTTATTAAATAAGGAAAAAAGAGTTACCAAGAGAAGTGAGGGCTAAAAGCCTATGCAACTCACATGAAAATGAGCTAGTTTATATATTCCAACTCTAAACTAAATTCTAGGAGAACAACCAATTATATAATTATGAGTATGATAATTTTCCTTTACATATTAATCTAAACACCCTCTTGACAAATATGCTAGAATAAACTAATTCCTAAAACAATTTATGTAGACTTCTAGAAATTTAGGATTATGAAGCTAACATTTTTCACCAACAATCATCAACAAATGACCCTCCATGAGTTTTAAAGAGAGATCATGGATAAATCGAGTGTTAAGCTACGATTAACTTAGTTGTTAATATGAAAGAGAAGATGAGTAGTTGAATCATTATATGTCTAGAACATATCATGACCATTAATCTAGATAACTGCAAATCCATACAAAGGTAACACACTTTACCTCATGATACATTAGACCAAGTTGATCTTAACTAACTCCTAAGTTAGATCTAAGACTTTTGTGATCCATAATGAAGATATAAGTCTTTCGGATTAATCACATTGTTAGAATTTGTTCAATGTTTCAAACCAACTAATGTGGTTCATCTTCAGGACAATGTGAGAAATCAATCAATCTGAAGGAATAAATAGCATGGATGCATCATTGCCTAGAGTTAGCCATTGGTAAATATCCTAAAATTGAGTACAATGATAAATTCCTACAAATTGATTACATAGTAAAATGAATAACAATGCATGATTAATGTTTGTTAATGGATTTGCCCCACCTAACCATGAGAAAATCCAATATTGTTGCTAGTGTAAGAACACATTTGATTTCGTCTCTATTCTCCATGATCTTAGCTAGATTTCCTTCCTCTCATGAGGGAAGGGGAGATATTTAGGGCTTTCTTCAAGATTATAGTGAAAGTAAAAGATTGAATTTTCTTAGGTGGATGGGCATGCAATATTGAACCAAAAAGAGAGGCTCCAATCTTTTTCTCCATAACTACTTCCTCCTTCTAATGTACTTCCTCTTCTTCCTACTTTGCTTCCTTTACATCCTCTTCTACATTCTATCCCTCCTCTGCTTCTTTCTCCTCTATTGGGACATTGACCTTCAAATCTACTTAGATGAATGAATCTACATCACCTTTTGGATGGATGGTTCTCGAGTTGGGGTCTTTTTTATTTTACATGTCATCTAGATTTCCAAGTACTTCAAATATGTTATTTCTTGATTTGGGCACTCCCTCTTTGGGTTATCTTTGGTTGAGAAATTATGTGCCTATTAGGAACTCACCTGAACCCTAATTTTTTTTATGTCTTTCATTCTAGAGGAGGCTAATCCTTTTGGTTATTTGGGCAATTTTTGGAAAAATGTCCATAAACATGGTAAGCATTTCACTTAAAGGGAATCTACTCATAATTTAGAGATTGTTGGTGGCTCCATCCATCTAGATTAATTTGCAACAATTTAAAATACATTTCTATAGATCCACCTCCTTGCATATTTATGAATAGGAGAACAAGTTTCCTTTTGGTTCTTCTCATTCAATGAAATGACCAAGATTGTTCCCAATATCTCTAAAAGAGTTTTCATCATAGAAAATCAAAGGGAGATTTATTGACCTAATTTGCACAGGGGCTACTATAATTTTCTCTTTTGGGTTGAAGTCGAGAGACCAAGGAAGTAGATACATTATCTAGCATCCCATGAAGTAGGGCCTAGATCAAAAAATCATATCACATTATTCCTTGTTTAAAAAAACAAAACAAAAAAACCCAACTAGATGCAAATGATGCAACCTATCCTTGAATCTTTGGAGTCCAATTATCTACTACCCATGATTCTACAATATTTGAGGTAAGATAGACACTTATAAACTTTCCAATCAATACACACTCAAATAAAATGAGGGATTTTCTTATTGGTTTCAAAGATGGAAGGTCAAGTTGGAGGATGGATTCCAATCATTTTTTAAAACTCCTTTGCAAAGGGACATCTCTTGCTCATATTTAGAGACCTAACTAGGTAGTTAAATGGATTTGTTTATGAGTGGATGTCTTCTCCCATTATTCCTTGAAAGAAGAATAAGCAATCCTATCAAATCCCCTTGATTTTAGATCTAGATGTGACAAACCTTAGCAAACCACCACAATCTCTAATGTCACATTGTAATATTTAAGTTTCACTTTGTAGCAATGATGGCACCACACTACATATAGACCACAACGAAGTTCAATGATGGTGGTTTAACCTAGATACATTAAACAAGCTAATTTCCCTTGCACTAAATATTCCATGCATTGTGTGGTTCTCATTACCTTTCTATTGCACTGATGAAAATAAAGTAGATTGTGTTGAAGAATGTAACTAGTGTCAGTATTCATAATTATATTTGAATCACGATGTAATATATTTGTTAAATGAAAGTAAATAAATTGACTTATTAAAGCATGGGTTTCATGCTTGGGTCAATTGTTTTTAGGTCAAAGCCTCCATTTAAGGCTTCTAGGGTTTATGTAAAGTATTCTTGTCCATGTCATAATGTAAAAGACCCTTCTTCGTCTCTATTTGTTAAGAAATCAATCTATTTTAATGCAAATTAAATATTCAAGGCCTCCTCCACCAAGTTGGCCTCAAATTGGACAAGTTGGCCTAAGGGGCATAAACTCCTAAATAAACGCAGCAACTCGACCTCATTTGGAGCACTCACTCATCAAGTTCAATCTGAAACTTCTCAGACCAGAAAAAGTGTGAAATTCAAGGGAAGAAGAGGAAAGGGCTAGCGAAGGAGAAGGAGATCTCTATAAATCATAAGAAGTCAAAACTCTCTCTCTCTCTCACACCACACACAAACACGTGTAAGCTGTGACCTTCTCTCTCTCTCTCTCTCACACACACACACACGTGTGAAGTTGTGACTTCTTCTCTCTCTCTCTTATCACACAACACATGTGAAGCTGTTGAAGCTTGAGTCTCTCTTCTCTCTCTTCACACACAACACGTGTGGAGCTATTTGAGCTTTTCTCTATTCTCTCTCCACACACAGTGTGACGCTGTTTAGCTTCTCTCTCTCTCTCTCTCTCTCTCTCACACACACACGATGTGACGCGTTTGAGCTTCTCTCTCTCTCTCTCTCTCTCTCTCTCTCTCTCTCCATCACACACACACACAACACACACACACACAATACGACGCACACGTGTGAAGCTGTTTTAGCTTTCTCTCTCTCTCTCTCACACACACACACATGTGAAGTTGTTGAGATTATCTTTCTCTCTCTCTCACACACAAGAACACGTGTGAAGTTGCTGAGCTTCTCTCTCTCTCTCTCTCACACACACACACACACACACACACGCATGTTAATATACTGAGCTTCTCTCTTTCT
>APFE030913480.1:6211-16807 GCA_000404065.3 Pinus taeda
GCTTAACTCCTAGATCCGGAGCTTTTCTGGTCTTCCTAACGCTATTGGATTTTCTCTCTTTAATCAGACTCCTATGTTTTGACGTTTTAATGTGGCCTTGGAGAGTTAACTCTCCACTCGCCTATTCCAAGGCCCTAAAATCCTAAAACTTGTTTGTGTATCTTAAAATAAAAGAGTTCTAGTTGATTTTAATTAGCGCTTGATTTTAAGGGCTGTTCCTTTAGGTCGGAGGATGGTGGAAGTGAAACTGATGATGTGTTTTTTGACGCAAAAAAGATTAATAAAACTTAACTACATGCTTATGCACTTTTTCATTGTTTTTCGATGAAAAGTAATCTTCTACAGGGTTCAAGAGGAAACTTCTACTGAAACAAATTTTTCGTTTTCTTTTCTATTCATGCATACTTCACGCTTAAAAGTTAAAAATCTACTTTATGCCAAAAGAGATGAAAATTTGTCCTAAATGCAATACTAAATGCTCGATGCAAGATTGAAAACTACTCTAACAAGAAATAAAAGTTGTTTTTGTTCATCAAATTTCCTTTTTGCCACTTACTATATTTAGATGGAATCAAAGATAGTACAATTCGTCTAAATATTAAAAGCAAAACTCAAGATAACAAAAACACTTTCACTCAACAAAAGGAAGCAAAATGAAAAGCAAGTTCAAGAAAGCGAAAACTAAAAATTTTCAAAAAGTTCTCTTGAAAGTAGAAACAAAAAAAAAAACAAAAAAGGGGGTCCTTTTGAAAATGCTTTCAACAAAAACCGTCACTTCACAATCGAAACAAGCAAGAAACACTTTTTGCAAGTTTATACCCAACAAGGAATGAAAACTCAACAAAAAACAAATGTGCTCAAAAGAGCTTTCGACAATGGAAGGCAGCAGGTAAAGCTTTGGTAGCAAAGACCAAAAAAAGATCAAAAGAACGGTTCCAAGAAAGTATCAAAATGACTACTTTGATGAAACAAAGAAGCAATAGGTCATAAAAACTATTTCATTAAGAAAACCAAAAAGTCACCAAGAACAAAGTTAAACACAAAGATTAATGACAATCTTTTCTGCTCTGATCACTCAGGGCAGCCAAGATTCCAGTAAGGAAATCTTGTGTGTTTAAAGCAAAAAGATGATGACACTCGCAAACACGAAACAAGACCAAGACTTCTTATGATTTAGAGAGAAGTAGGAGTAAGGACACTTGCTGGAAAACAGATAACTGGTACTGACACAGGTGACTGTTTAAACTGAATGAAAGCACCAGAAACACTCCAGAGACAAAAAGGTTTATAAATCTTGAAAATTGCCAAGTATACGCGACTGAATTCAGTGCAGAATGCGTGTATACGCGACTGTGCCTGAGGAAACCTGCATATACGCGGGTTTACTTCAGACAACAAGAGTTTATATGCTTCTGTAACCAAGAAAAGCAGCGTGTATGTGGTCTTTCAAGAAAAATAAAAAAGAAACTCAAGAAACTGGTAAAACTCAAAAGTCAGAAACAGAGCAAACAATAACAATAAGCCAGCAAGCTACTGAGCCCTGATAGGCTTGACAAACGCCCAACAAGGAACAACAAGGATGTTGTTCCCCAGTGGAGTTGCCAGTTCTGTTGCGGGATATTATCCCCTAAGGCTCTTGGGTGGAGCCCTAGTAGACTGAAAGTTGTCTAAGTCAAGAAACATACACACACACAGCTGTTTATGCTATAAAAGCTACTTCTAGGGTGAGAAGGACATACCTGAGGTCCTACGTTTGGGTAGTTACTCAAGGGTGCAAACCCTTCTTCAGGTCCCTTCCACTCCTTTGCCCTGCAAAAACAACAATTCCAAGGATTGCAGGAGTATATGGACAAAGATTTACATAAAAATGATCTTTATGTTATATGAGAGATGAGTTAGTTACAAACTTCTAAACATCTATTCAAGCATGAAATTCAAATATGAACATTATTAACATAAAGAAAGAAGCGTTTCGGGAACAAGACGTGTTTCTTTATTAGACAAATAGAATAGTATGAAAAAAGAGCAATATCACCTGAACCACTTCTACAGGCTCAAAGCTCAGCCTCCTTCTGGATCCGTCCCGCCTCAAGCCTCTAGTAGGTCACCTTCCAATACTCACTCCAAGATGTCATGACTAAGGGATGAACATCAAATCACAAGGAAACAAGGGTTTCCTGTACAAGATTGGGGAAGTGCAGAAGGCACAAGGGTCTTCAGACCTGATCAGGGGGAAATCTCGGTATAATAACCTTTCTCTATACTCTCCTCTCCCTTAGGCCTTCCCTTAGGTGTCATTTTATACCAATTCCAAAGTAGTTTTTTAGTTAGGAATTGGTTGGGGACAGTTGAGGCCACGGGCACTAACAGGTGATTAGCAGGTAAAACCCGCGATCTCCGCCCGAAAATAAGGAATTTTATATTTTTTTAAGTGTTTTAATACATATACGCGGGTTAGGTATGTATGAACCCACGTATACACGCGTTTAATACAGGGCAATGTCGCGTACAGGGAATAAAACACTGTTTTTTAGATGTTGGACCAGGTTTGGAAGGAGGGGTTGCCCTAGGCCATGGGTGTAGCATCACAAACCATAATGGTGAGATTTGGAGCTATAACACATTTCCAGCACACCACCTTTACATGTTTTCCTGGAGATTTAGATCTCCCTTTAGATTTAGATCTCCCACTCGATAAATTATTTTTGTTTCTGTTCTGGGACCGTCCTTGTACAGACAAGGCATCACCATTCTGGCTCTCCATATTTTTTTGTCTCATCTCCTCCGTCAGCAAGGATGAGACTATTTCATCAAAATGTGAGGCAGTTGCATTGCTACCTATTGCAATAACTAGATTATCCCACGAATTTGGTAGAGAACACAACAAACTGATGCACTTATCTTCATCTAAAATTTTAATATCAACAGATGCTAACTGACTTACCATAGTATTAAATGCGTTCAGATGCTCTATCACCGAGTCTCCATCTTTCATGCTCAGGTTATATAACTTTTTCCACAGGAACATTATTCACCAAGGACTTAGATTGGTACAAAGTCCCTAACTTGTCCCACAAAGCCTTTGCCGTAGCTTCCTCTGATACATTCAACAATACTAAATCTAAGACACACAATCGTATTTGTGCTCTTTGCCTTCTGATCCAACCTCTTCCATTCATCATCGGATACTCCTGTTGGTTTAGTACCTGGATCTACTGCGATCCACTGATCTTTATCCACCAACAAATCGTCCATCTTGAGTTTCCACAACTCAAAACTCTGACCATTAAATTTCTCGATCTCTATCTTTCCACTACTCGCCATCTTCTTTCACCACCAGAATCGATCTCGCAGATCTCCCACTGAACAGGGTCTACTGCAGGCCCGAGCGAAACCCATCAGCAACAAAGTCATCCCCTTGAAGCCAAAAACAGGTATGATACCAAATGTAGGTTTTAACCCCGTTTAGAAATTACCTACATACGAATTCTAAAACACAGAAAATAAACAATGCGAGAGCATAACACATAAAACACATATACACAATGATTTTCCCCTGGATCCCAAAACCAAGACTACTAGCTTGATTTTTCATTATGTTTCTTTCAATGTTATAATACATATTTAGACATGTCGAAGCATCCAATACCATAGTCCAAAAACCATCGCATCCAATACCATGGACCGAAAACCATTGCATCTAATAACATGTTTGAAAATCATGCACAATAAAATAGGTGGGTCCCACCCATCCTAACATAGGGTCCAGACTCCAAAACCAAAATTTTCTGGGGCGCTACCCTGGACCCCATAAAGTGGGGTTACGGGTATGCCTCAAACCCCTTGTGAGTCGCCCTCTCGTTACACAATCAGCACAACAAAGGGGGGCTGGCCCCCCCCCCCCCCCCCCTCTAACCCCCCGGTTAACACTGTGGGCTAGTCGTGGAAAGAATATAACACAACCCAACAAAAGGGACCAAGATGTGTTGGAGCACAAATATTTTCCATACCATCCACACTAAGTTGGGTATCAAGGATTCTGAGTGGCATTTCGTACTCAAGTACTGCAGATGTCTACATAAGTACATCCAAGACAAGATGAATTTCCTGGACATCTCCTCACTCAACACGATATACCGATACACTATCAAGATTGAGCAGAGGTTTGAACAGAAGAAGCGAGACTTTGGATCTGTGAATCCGAATCAATGAAAAGGCACCCCCAAACCACGAAGAAAAGGTCAAATCCAAGGCAGGGTGGCCTAGGACAACCCACTGAATCTACAAGGAAATAACAACACCACAAAGACAAATAAGGACACGGAAAATGGTGTGAGTTCCATAAGAGCTCCACTCACAACATAAGTGAGTGTCGGGCCAAGCAGTCACTAGTGGTCGAGCTAAAGGCTTCTGAATCAAACACATTTTCTGACTCCAAGTTGGAACCCAGCAAGGGGACTAAAAAAGAGAAGTAGATCATTGATGTGGAGCCCAGTGATGCCGTGGCCACCACCAAAATCTAGAAGAATGAGCATGAATATCTAGAGGAGGAGGAACACTTCTTTCATTCACAGATGTGGGTGAAAGGTTCTCCGCTACAATTCATCATCAACAATAGGAGCCAAAAGAAACTCATTTTAGTAGAGGTCATGAAGCATCTGGGCCTACTGATGACAACACATCCGTAACCACACACCATCAGGTGGCTTCACCAAGGACGATATCTACGCATCAACCAATAATGCCACCTTCCCTACAACATCAAGCCTTTCATCAACGAGGTACTGTGTGATGTTTCTCATCTTGAATTTTTTGATGTATTATTAGGACAACCATACTTGTGGAAGAAACATGCTATATATGAGTCTAGACCTCACTCTATGATTATTAATTTGGGCAATAAGTTGTACAAGATACCAGAGGTAACCCTGCCTACTGCCATCTCTTTGGTCATTGCAAAGCAATGCAATAAGATTATTTCCCAGACCAAGATTTTTTTCCTTATGATTTGACCTCAGGGAAAGAAGAAGGTTGTGGCCACAACTTCCAAATAGGGCTCCTCTGCACAGTAGCAGTAGATGGACATGGTCATGGAGGAGTATAGGGACATTTTTGCCTCATCTACAAGGGTACCTATGCACTGCCAAGTCAAGCATTCCATTGATCTAACCTTGGGCACACTGCTACCCAATGGACTGATCTATTGACACTCTGTTGTGGAGAATGATGAGATCAAGAGGCAGATTCAAGAGTTGTTGCAAAAAGGGAATATCAAGCCAAGCTCATCACCATGTGGTACAAAATAAGGATAGGACCTGTAGAGTCTGAATTGACTATCAGGTGCTGAACAAGATCACAGTTCAGAATAGGCACCCAATCCCACAGATTGATGACCTTCTAAACCAGCTCAAGGGGTACAAATATTTCAGGAAGATTGACTTGAAGTTTGGTTATCACGAGGTGGTTATTGAACCCTCCGATGTGTGGAAGTCTGCCTTCAAATCCAAGGAGAGCCTTTTCGAATGGTTGGTCATGCCTTTCAGGTTGACGAATGCCCCCACAACCTTCATGAAATTGATGGACGACATCTTGTGACCCTTCACCAATGCGTTCATGGTGGTGTATTTAAATGACATCTTGATCTTCATCCAGAGTTGGGAAGTGCATCTTCACCATATTTGACAGGTCATTCAAACCCCGCGACAACACAAGTTTTGTGCCAATTTGGAGAAATGCACTTTTGGTGTGACCCATGTTCAATATTTGCGGTACATAAATAGGGTGTGCATGTGGATCTAGCCAAGATACCAGTGATTTAGGATTGCCTATCCCCAACTACTCTAATATAGCTCTGCATATTTTGGGGTCTTCTTAATTCCTACCGCAGGTTCGTGTTGGGTTTCTCTCATATCACCTGGCCTTTAGGTCAAGTCACCAGAGATGGAGTGAAAGAAAAGTTTCTTTGGTCTGAAACCCAACATAAGGTGTTTTCTAAGTTGAAGAATCACCTCTTCTCTGCACCAGTGCTCATATTACCAGACCTGCAAAAACCATTTGAGATTGAGATAGACACCTCTGACTATGCTATTGGTGCAGTTCTTACTTAGAAGGGGCATCCAATGGCTTACCATAGTGAGACACTTTCAAGCACAGTTCGAAAGTATCTTACTTACGACAAATAAATGTATTCCATCATGCAGGATTGTCGTAAATGGAATCATTACATCATGGGGAAGGAAATGGTCATCCACACAGACCATCGACCCCTGCAGTTCATATAGACACAAGGGAAGTTGCAGAACGATCGCTATCAGAAATGGTACACATACCTGCAAAAATTCCATTTGAACATTAAGTATAAGAAGGGAAACACCAATAATGTTGGAGACTACCTTAGCTGACCACCAGTTATGGTGCTGAACACTGTGCTTGACTCCAGTGGGCACGAGACTTCGGGTGACCCCATCTTTACGAGAGTGATCCAGAATTCGACAACACATGCCAAACACTCCAGGGAAGGTAAGAAAGTTTCAAATTTTGCACCTCCAGGATGCACTGTTATGCCACCTGGGACACATTTGTGTCCCTTCAAGTCAGTGTACCAAGATGATTTTGGAGGCACACTACAGTAAGGTTGATGGCATTTCAAAGTAGAGAAAATAGTGGTAGTACTATAGAAGTATTTCTATTGGCTAAACCTTCCTCGGGATGTTGGGAGGTACATTAAATCCTGCACTGCCTACGCCATTTCCAAACAAACCATCAAAAAGCAAGGCCTATATACTCCTCTGCCTACTCCTAGTCGACCTTGGGAATGCATCTCCATGGATTACATGTCGGGCCTTCCTTCTACTAAGCATGACAACAACTACGTTTTCGTGGTTGTTGACAAATTCCCTAAGATGGCCATTATGGCGGCCTGTAAGAAGAGTATCAAAACAGAGGCCATTGCTAATCTCTTCTTTGAGTGAGTGTGGACACAATTTGGGATCCCACAATTCATTGTTTTTGATAAGGACAACAGATTCCTAGTGCATTTTGGTCAAGTCTCTGGTCGATGTTGGATATCAAACTCACTAAGTCCATGACTTTCCATCCCTAAACTGATGGTCAAACATAAGTCATCAACATGATGATAATACAAATTTTGTGCATGTAAAACTCGAAGAATCCATGCACATGGGATGAAATCCTCCCCTATGTCCAACACAAATACAACAAAGCTCTCCATAACTCAACAGGCCACACCTCCTTTCAGGTAGGGCTGAGATTTCAGCCATTATTTCCCATTGATGTGGCCATACCATTTGCATCTACTTAGGTGGATTCGGCTCATGTCTAGTGTGAAGTTGACAACACTAAAATATTCATTGAGTGCATTCAACACATTCGCCAGTAGGTCTATAATATATTGGAGAGAGCCAATGCTATGTACATGCAACACCATGATGAATGTCGGGTGTCGCACAAGTTCCAGGTGAGAGACAAAGTTTGGCTACATTTGCAAAAGGAGCACCTCACTGGACCCCATCACAAGCTTCACCCACTTATTTATGGGCCATACACCATCACCAAGGTTGTAGGGGAAAGTGCCTTCAAACTCAACATTCCACCATTCCTTGGTCTGCACCTAGTGTTCAATGTAGACCACCTTCAACTATACTTTCCACCATTTGTTGGACACATCCGACATTGCAGAACAACTCACACCAACATAGTTAAACCTAGACTACATAGAACATGCCAAAATTGATTGGATCATGGAAACACATATCAATAACACTCACCAGCAGAAGATCCTATTGTATCAGGTTGTTAAAGTTGGCCAACTCCTGCACCAAGGCAAGTGGCTCACCAGGGACCAAGTTCAACAGAAGTTTCCCCATCTCATGGAGGCACTCAACAAAATGGGGACCTTTGATTCCTAAGGGGGGAGGATTGATCTAGGTAGATATTGGTGGCCACCCTCCTATTCCATTTGGACCCACAAAAGTATCTCTTTCATTTTTTAGTTTCCTTAATTGCATCAAAGTTGACTATTTTTGGCATTTCTTCGGATCTTGAACTTCCAGAGCCGTTTTGATGCCCTAAACGACATTTTTAGGGAAAAGAGAGAGACCAAATTTGTGACAAATCAAGTGACTGATTTGTTTTCAGCCTAATCTTCAAGATCTTCGAAACGAGGTATTATGATAGCCAAACAAAGATTGCATGCCAATGTTACGAACCCAGGAAATTGCTGAACCAATTTACCCAAACGGGGCCCACAATTTTGGTGCTTCATCTCCTATGGTTAAGTTTATGTATTTTTAGGGTTTTCAATCGTTTCTCAATAATAAATAGGCCTTGGAGCCTCATTGTAAAACAAATTTCACAGGCATGTAGCCGCCGCATCTCTTCTAAAAGATAAGCTACCATCGCCCGAGCTAGTTTATTTCCATTCCATTCATAAGTATATTTTTGTATTATGATATTAATGAAATGAAGTGTTATTTATGTTGCATGTTTGTATTTATGGTTATTTATGTAATTTGTTGCATTCCTATTTAAGTTTAGATCACCAACGTTGGAAAGAGCGCACACTACATTACCTATTTGGCACCCATTGAGATGACTAAGGGCGTTCACAACTAGCTTTTGGACACATGGAGATGCTTTGAGGCTTTATTTAAGAACATTCCCTCAAATTGAGGATGAACATGATACTTGGAGACTTTAGTATCCCTTTTAGTGCATTTTTGGATCATTTTGAGCCCTAAAAGGTCATGACATCACCCTTTTCAAAGGTTTATGGCTCACACATGTGGGATTTTATTGGCATTTCGTGTTGTTGAGCTAGTGGGTTGGCTTGTAACCTAATTTTACTTTGTTTACTCAAAATCAAACTTGTTTTAAGGGATTTTAGTGGATTATTTCAGGTGATAGATGTCATACAAAAATTGGATCATCTCTTTCATTTGTTTATCATCACAATTATATATTTCAACCTATCTAGAAGAGATAAATTTGATTTTTTTATACTTAGCTACTTGTGGAGATGTAATCATTTGTGGATTTTGGCTATTGGAGGTGAGTTTTTGTTGCGTAGACATCATTTTGGAATTTAAATAAGGCATGTTCTTGGATAAATTGTGAGTTATTCGGTTGCATATCTTTTATGTTTTACATGTAATGGAATATAGCTAGGGTTTATATATTGTTCCTTATCTAAATGCAAATGCTTATTGAAAATATTTCGCACTTATTCCATGTTGAATCCTTTATCCTTGAACTCCCTAGAAAACCTCTCATTGAACCTGTTATCACTTAAAACCACAGTTCACCTATGTCCAAAGATTCATATATAAAAAAAAAAATTTGGTTTGAGTCAATAGGTTTTTAGGTGTGTCACTTTGAAGTTAGATTTTCAAAAGGTATTGATGTAAGTCCTTGTAAAAAACCGTTAGATACCCTCCCTCATTATGGTTTAAAGCATGTCTTGTCTTGATTGCATCATTTTGATTTTGCGCAGTTTCGCAGCGCGATCTGATTGGCCAATTTAGCTGCGCAATCATTTTTCCACCTTTCCGCAGCGTATCATCTAGCAGCCATTTCGTAGCGCGGTTTGTCAATTCATAATTGTCTGCGCTACGAAATCGGGGATTCGGGGTTTTTCGCAGCACATTTTCTTGAAATGTCAAATCTCGGGAGATGAGTCATTAGGTACGTCCATACTTTATCAGTCGATGTCTTCTCCAGGTCATGATAGGATTCATTCCGCCATCAGATTTAGGATCACGCACATGACAATTATTTTAAAAGATCTTATGAGGTATGGTAGTGTCATAATGTTTATTCATGATGCATTAACGTGCCTGTTCTATGATGAGCGTTTGAAAAAAACGCAAAGAAGCCCGAGTTTTCATCTAAAAAGGGATCATTGCAAGCGAGCCTGCACTCCAAAGCCGAAGCTGTTTTGTAAATTGAAGTTGCTGATTAGTTCTTTGTGTGAAGATATTCTGAGCGAGATGGAGAAAAGAGAACATCGATCCGGAAGGTGCCTGAGAACCGAGCCAGAGGGGCTTGATCTTACGCTCAGAGATGAAGGTGTAGCACAAGCTTTTAAAGAGGCTGGTTGCTGGAGGTTTTGCGAAAAATTAAAAGGAAGACAAATTAGGAATTTTGGAGTCAAGGATGAAGCTGTAACAGTCACAAAGTAATTAAAAAAATTCATTGAAGACCGTAATTTTGGAAAGAACAGCAGTTTCGTAGCGCGCTACGAAACTGCTGTAGGTGACTATTTTTAAAGAAAAAATGAAATTGATGCTGAGATCAGCAAATTTTGTAAGAGAAGGCTTCGAGGATAGGAAGGAGATCATAAATGGTTGCCAAAGCATTCAAAGAATGACAGATGTAAATTTTATAGCAAAAAGGTGAAACATTTTGGTTTTTGCTAAAGTTCTCATAAAGTTACTTTATGACCGAAATATTAGGGTTTCTGGTAGGGTTGCCAGAGTTTTGGGTTGAACACCTGTCAATGTTCACAAAGCATCCAAATTATCAGCCATATGGTGTTATGCATGGTCATTAAAGTTATTGAACAGCTTCAAGCACGTT
>APFE030913480.1:24910-38502 GCA_000404065.3 Pinus taeda
TTCTATGGCCTAATTCTTAGCAGAGATTGGTCCGAAAAACTCCATGGATACTTCACAACCGACTGGTCGCATATGTGGTTACCTTACAACGGTAAACCAAACCAAATAAAGGTTGAACGAGAGTTACACCAGAAGTACATAGTAATGGAATTAGAGGGAGAAAATGAAACAGTAGCGTATAACAACAGTATCGTAGGCAATTACTCGGTAGATTCTTTTCTCGTCAATTTCAATGCTCACACATCACCCTACTTGGAAAATTCAGTTTTGTCCCAAGTCGAAATTTTTTCCCAAACTCATAGTTCAAAGTGTGTTAATTTTTTAGATAAACCTGTAAATACATCTTTGTTTTGGAAATTATATTTTGATGGCTCTAAATCTAAAGAAGGAGCAGGAGCAGGATGCATTCTGATTAGTCCAGAAGGAAATAAGACCATGCTTACGTGCAGACTCGAATTCAATTGCACAAACAATACAACAGAATAAGAGGCCTTGGTGCGAGGCCTGTACAAAGCAATCGGGTTGAACGTCAAGTACCTTCAAGTCTTTGGAGACTCCGAGATTGTCGTCAAACAGGTACGTAACACTATACATTGCTTATCAGGTCATTTAAAACACTATCAATCTTTAGTACAAGATCTGACTGAGCATTTCATAGCATTTAATATTTCTTCAATCCCGATACTCCAAAACGCGAACGCAGACCTTTTGACTAACGTAGCCTCTAAGCTTATTCCCTCCGAAGATTTTAGTCTAGATAGATTCTCAATAGAATTAATCTTTAGACCGTCCATCCCTGACAACATTACAAATTGGAGAGTATTCAATCATGATCCTGATATTGTAAATTTCCTCACTTCTGAAGGGTCCTACTCCAATCAAATAATTGACGAAGACCATCACGATCAACAATTACAACAAAATAGCACTGATAATGCTATACCTAAATCGGTGGTTAAGTTAGAAGACTTATACGATTTGAAAAATCGGTTTAAAAGGTCTACCAATTCAAAGCTCTACAGTCCAACCTTGAACTACGAATTAGTAAACCTAGGAACCGATGATAAACCACAAAACGTTAACCTAGGCCTCGGCCTAGCCCCTGAAGAAAAACTAGCATATATTCGTCTTTTGAGACAATATAAAAATGTTTTTTCCTGGAATTATGATGAACTAAGGACATATGACACTTCTATCATTCAACATACTATCCCTATGATGAATAACGAAAAACCTGTCCAACAGAAACTGAGAAACATCCACCCCAATTTAGAAAATCAGATAAAAACTGAGCTAAATAAGTTATTAAAAGCCAAAATAATTTTCCCTGTCAGACATTCCAAATGGGTCTCCAATATGGTACCCATTAGAAAGAAAAACGGAGATATTAGAATCTGTATCGATTTTCGGAATCTTAACCAAGCCTGTCGAAAAGACAATTTTCCTTTTCCACCTATGGAACAAATACTACAGGCAGTAGCAGGCTCAGAACTGATGACTTTCTTGGATGGATTTTCAGGATATAATCAAGTGTTGGTACGTCTCGATGATCAGTTGAAAACCACATTTAGAACTAAATGGGGCACATACGCATATTGGAAGATGCCATTTGGTTTGATTAATGTTGGCGCTACATTGTAGAGAGCCATGGACATCGCATTCAAGGGTTTAGTCAATAAATTTGTCGTAATTTATTTGGATGATATAACAGTGTACTCCAAGAAGCCAAGTGACCATCTCAAAGACTTAAAACAAATCTTTCAATGATGTTTAAGGTATGGAATCTCACTTAACCCAAAGAAATCTTTTTTTGCATTAAGTGAAGGAAAGCTTCTAGGATTCATAGTGTCAAAATCCGATATTCACATTGATCCTAACAAAATCAAAGAAATTTCTGAAATATCCCTACCTCATAATAAAAAGGCCATGCAATCTTTCCTTGGTCAAATCAATTTTGTAAAGAGATTCATCCCAGATTTTTCACGAATTGTGTCTCCCTTGCAAAACATGATTAAAAAGAGTTCAAATTTTAAATGGGGTCAAGATGAACATGAAGCATTCAACCTAATCAAACAAGCTATTATTAATGCTCCATCTTTAGCAACCCCGAATTCTTCAGAATATTTTATTTTATACACATTTTCCTCAGAGAAATCATATGCGGTGATTCTAACTCAAGCAAATCAAGAAAAAGCGGAAGCCCCAATTGCGTTTTTTAGCTCAAATTTACAAGGTGCTGAACTCAATTACCCAGACGTGTAGAAACAGGCCTATGCTATTTTCAAAGCAATCAAATATTTCAGATCTTTCTTACTTAAAACCCGTACTAAGATCATAGTACCATTTCCAGCGGTAAGAAATCTTTTAGTACAGAAGGATGTGGGTGAGAAAAGGGCCAATTGGATCACTGCTTTACAGGAATACGACCTTGAAATCAAACCAGCGAACATAGTAAGAGGTCAAGGCTTCTGCAAAATGTTAGCTGAAGCATCACAAATTTCTGAAAATTCATCTGAAGAGGTACAAATGTGTGAGGTAAGCCTAAACGATGCAGAATCATTGTATGCTGACATCATTTATTTTCTTAAGAACAGATATGCTCCATCACACCTGTATCACACTAAGAAAAGTGCTCTGAGGTTGAGAGCTAAACAATATCAGCTCATAAATGATATTCTTTTTAGAAAGAATTATGATTATGTTCTTCTTAGATGCCTTGAAAAAACTGAAGCTGAAAAAGTTTTGCAGGAACTCCACGACGCACCAGCAGGCGGACACTATGCTAGAGACGCTACTGCACATAAAATCTTACGTGTAGGATACTACTGGCCTACGCTGTTCAAAGACTCACATAGTTACGTGAGGAAATGTCAAGTCTGCCAAACTACTGCTGGAAGACCAAAAAAACCATCCCTGCCACTACAGCCGGTAAACATCGAACAACCATTCAACCAGTGGGGCTTGGACATAATAGTTGAGATCGTTCCTCACTCTTCTAAGCAGCATAGATACATCCTCATGGCAACAGATTATTTTACTAAATGGGTAGAAGCAGTTCCTCTCAAGGTAGCCAATTCTGAAAATATTATTGAATTCATAGATCAATTTATAATTATCACTAGGTTTGGATTGCCATCAAATTTAATGTTTGATAATGCATCATACTTTTCTGGAAATACAATGACTGAATTTGCACTTAAAAGAGGGTTCAAACTAAAATATTCCGCCAATTACTATCCGCAAGGTAATGGGTTAGCTGAGTCGACAAATAAAAACCTAATCAAAATTATTAAAAGAATAGTTGACCAGAACCAAAAGAATTGGCATAAAGCTTTGGTAAATGCTTTATGGGCAGATAGAATAACAAAAAAAGCTTCGATCGACAGTTCTTCCTTTAATTTAGTTTATGGAAAGAAGTGGTTCTTCCAACTCACTTAGTCATTCCCTCCTTGTCTTTAATACAATACATTGATGAAGTACCTACTTCCTCCATACAACTAAGACAAATGGAAATAATTAAATTATAAGAACAATGAGAACAAGCTAAGAAAACCCATGCTCATCATCAAGCGCTAATAAAATCCTCTTTTGGTTCAAGCATAATGACCAGATTTTTTTTTTCAAATGGGAGATTTAGTTTTAAAATGGGATAAAACACATGAAGAAAAAGGCAAACATATGAAATTTCAAAGGATGTGGCTTGGTCCTTTTTAGATTATTGAAGTCATAGGTCCATCAACATTTGTCTTACAGGATTTAGCAGGTAGAAGGGATCATTTGCCTGTTAATGGAAAAATCCTTAAAATATATTTTCCATAGAAGATCATTCTTCTATTTTGTAGAATAGTTTTTCTTTTATTTTTTTTTATATAAATAAAAAACAGTTGTAAATGGTTACTATAGGTATTCACGGAAAATACACCAATTCTCTTTAAGATTTTTGAGCTTTCCGCTTGTATAAATGGCAAAATTTCTTTTTAGAATCTGATCTTTATTATTGACAAATACAATTAAAAACTTTAGCCTATATATGATACTAGTTTCAACTTCAAAAAATTTTGACAAAAGCAACCTTTAGCAAAGAAATTGTTTTATATCAGCACAATGAAAGGTATCAATAACAAAATAAAGATTCTCTGTAAAAACAGCTATTTTCAAACTCTATTATTGTCGTCCAGAGCTTTCTTAAGGAAAACAATGACTTCCTCCCTGCTAGAGAAAATCGCAGCATTCAGAGGAAAAATCCATGAATACACTTTATCTTAAAGAATAAGAGGTCTCATCATGAGCCGGCTTATCATGATCACAGATATTATAACTTGCTGACTTTGCCAATATTGTCCATCAAAACAGGGCAATGACTCAAGATTGTTGAAATCAAAAGACAAGGGGTCTCATCACGAGCCAGCTTGTTCAACAAGAATGTAAATCAAGTGAATGACTATGTCATAATTTGGCTACCAAACCAAGACATTGTTCTTTAAGGATAAAAAAGAAAATCAAAGAAAAAGTGTCAATGTGGGTTTTTCTTTGAAAGTTGTAGATCACCTTAACCAGGATAAAGGATCATTGCTGGGTAACAGGTAACCCTGTCAAGGCTATGGACGCCTGCTGGTAGCAGAGGCTCTACCTACGACAAACGAGCATATTTTAAAAAATGGCACACAAAGAAAACTTTATTTTATCTTTACAAGACTAAGTAATGGCTGATGTAAATACAAGGACAAGCCTGAGGAAGCAAACAAATTAGAATAAAAAGAGGTTGAAACAAAATGTCATTGATAGGATAAGGCATAATGTACTCCATCTGTCCATAACAAAATTTAGATTTATGAAAATTTTTCTGTTTTGGAAGTTAAGATTCAATAAGAAAAGCAGAGATAACTGGTTCTTCCAAGTGAATCGCCATTGTTGTGGCCACCAACAACCCCCCTCCATCTTTAGTATTAGTAATAACATAAAACAAGTGGGGACCCTTAGTAAAAAATTCAAAAAAAAAATTGTATTATACTCCTTAAAAATATATCGCATCGCGAGAAGATAGTAGAACATTTTTTTATGAGCACAATAAAAACTGTGAAAAAGCAACACGAAATTCATCGCATCGCATACATTAAGAAGCGCCCATAAATGTAGATCTTAAGAAATCTCCGATGGCCGATATGCGACATTGCATGTCGCAACATTGCATAAACAACACACAATGATTTAGCACGATCTTCAATCTTGCGATAAACGCGATGCTACGATGCTACGATGCTACGATGTTGCGATGCTACAATCTGCGATCTGCGATATCACAATCTTGACAAAATGTGATAACGCGATAACATAATGTAAGTTGCAGAAATTGCCCATTGCATTTTGTCCTCGACTCAACGCTCAAGAAAAGCTGTCAGTAAACCAAAAAATTGGATGCGCACCTTAAAGAAAATTAATGAATGTACGCCAAAGTGTTAATGAAGGACAATTTTGTGTTTGTCAAAGAGTCAGTTCACAATGGGTGGCATTATTTTATACATTCGTAGAGCTTAGAGCTTTCGCGTCAATATTTATTGTCATTACTCTTTTCATTTGCGTGAACTGCAGGAATGAAAAACAGGAAACATCTAAAGAAAAAGGGAAAGCGTCAATCGCTCGGAGACATAGAAGAGACGCCCTCATAAACGGATACTGCATGCAACGGAACCGCAGATTCCAGAGTGTTTCTGAACAGATGCTGACATCAGTAGCCGACTCAAAACTCGGGGTCAAAAGCTCACAAAAGCAGCATGTTTACAAAAAATCCTGAAGCTTATACCCTGTAAAGGAAAAGGTGCTAAAGGCGAAAAACGCACCAGAAAGGCCCAAATCAAAGAACGGAGGCATTTTTCGATGCGTTAAGAAAATTGTTCAGAAAGCAAGGTCTCTAACTTGCTTAGTCATTCGCAAGTCCGGAAATCAAGATAGCAAAAGCAGAAGCAATTTGAGGGAAATTTTGATCATTACCAAGTATATACGCAGTTATTTCACCCAGCCAGAGGGTGATTCCCAAAAATATCTTCTAGTTTACTAAAAAAAATGGCGCCAGTGCTTGCCATTTCTATTTGCTTAAACTCAAACAAAAGCAGAAGGCAACTAGCCGACTCTTCCCAGGCAAATGTTGAATGCTTGCAACATTAAGGAGCAAAAGCAGAAATAGTTAGGAATTAGATTCAAATATTTAGAAATAAGTTTGCTTAGAAAAAGGGCGGTCATTTAAAAACCGTATCCTAAATTTATGTAATTAAGTTGTTTAGTTAGCAGTATTTAAACCCTTCTCATGCATTTAGAGAAGGGTCCAGGAATTTGTCAAAAACTTATCCTCAGAACATGCACTTTTGTACCCTCAGAGGAGGTTTTGATGAATGAAAGGATCAAGATTTATTGATGTTTGCATTTGATATCTGCTATTGATGTTGCACTTCTGTACTCTTAGTAGATATTAGAACAAGGAGAGATAAATCATTGTTGCTTGAAGCTTATGAGTAGGACCAGTCATAAATGGTACTTTTATCTCTTGACTATTTCTGCTTATATTCTTAAAGCAATATACAGTTTTTAGTTGCTTATATGTTATTACATGAATGTTTGTGTTACCATTTGGCACTTTTGTACGGTGGAGCCATTTATTTATGTTTGATGTGTGAATAACTTATTTATGTGTGAATAACTTATTTTGCCTAACTCTTTATGAAAAGTGGTTCATCTTAATTTATTTCCATTCTTATAATCGTTGAATGATCTTTATTACCAGTTACTATTTGAAATCTCTTTAGATCGCATAATAGAAGAATTACATCCTGGGTTAGCATAGATTAGATGTGCTATTTTCATTTAGATTACAATAGCATAGAGTTAGATTAAAGTAGTTTAGATAGGAACTTTTAGATCTGCGACATCCGATCCTACACACACACACACCCTTAGATTGGGAAACTGGTCCCATTATCCCCAGTTGGACCCGCTATACCAAACGGATAAGGAGTTTTCAACCAAGATCCAGACCGAGCAGTTATCCCCCTTGTTGTCAACCCGATTTTCAGGGCTTCAACAGACTCTTTCTAATGTTAAATTAATTAAATCATTTTACAATTCTCTAAAAAATTGGGCCATTTCTTTACTTTCTATCTATGAATTTGCTTCAAATATGTCTTCCTCATGATATGTGAATGTATATATACGATGAAATGATTCAACGAGATAATGCTTATTTTTGTTATTTTTCCTCTTTATCTTTCTTTTGAAAATATAGTCCACTCGTAAGTGAAAGTGTTGAATGTTAAATTTTCTACTTTGAATTAATTTTCAAGACCTAAGTGAATGAAAAGAGGAGTCCCACCTCGATAAAAATGTATATGGAATTTAGATCAGTCCCTACAAAGTTGATTTTGGTCCTTCAAAAGAAAATAAATCAACATTTTTGGAAACTATACAAGAGATGTGAATGGTTTTGTACCTCATTCCCAGTAAATGACTTGTCATGACTCAATCCAGCCTCATATTCTCATTGTATTAGAAGATCAAAGAAGTGTCTTAATTCAATCACACAACTTGGTCTTGAAGAAAACAAGAAGTAGAGAAGAATTTGAAATATGTTTGGAAGATTTAGCTCAATAAAAACTTCCATTCCATGAAATCCTGAAGTGGCTCCAATAAAGAGAAGTTTTCGATCTGTAGGAATCTAATATTCTAAAGGGGCCTTTAACCAAAAGCTAAAGTAAAAATATTGTTGACAAATCAATTATTTATTTGAACGAGGATACATCTATCTTTTTCCCACCCAAAAAGAACAAAATGGCAGAAACTCAAGAAAGGTGAGAAGAAAGGAATAATGATAGACCAAGGCATCAAAGACAAAGACATCAAATAAGTTATTTTTCCTTAGAAGGTGAGCAACATCAATTACCAAATATATGTAAAGGAGAATTACCCATGTTCAAATGTTATGGTATCATAAAAAATGATAATAATATGGATATATTTCTAGCTATTTGTGATATTCATGGAACAATGCAAAAGGATTTTATGGTTAAGGTTCTCCTACAAACCTTGGTTGGACTTGCTTATGATCGATATCTTATGTTTCCCAAGGGTTAAATTACCTCTTTTGATGATATAAAAATGGAATTCATAATAAGACATGCTCGACATGTTTCATACCATACTCTCCCCACCTAATTCACACAAATTCATTTAGAAAATAATGAAAAAATTAAAGATTTCTTCTTCAAATTTTTAACACCTTAAAAAATATACCACGAGAATTCCTTCCCAATGATCCATTTATCTTTGGGTATTTCAAACATGCAATTCTTGCAAATGTTAAGTATGAAACCAAATATGCTCATATCACTGCATTAAAAAAAGCCATGAGGAAATCACAACAGATGGGAGAAGATATGTTGGAAAGTAATGCTAATCCAGAAACTATTTTGAGGGAAGTTCAAAGAAAAATATCCTTGAAAATTTTGAAACCGAGAAGATTAGCACCAATTCAAAATGTGCAAGATATAACAGTTGGTGGAGGTACTTTTCATCGCGTAATCCCAAATATGTGAAATGTCCCAACATTAGATGAGTCATCCCACTCAAAATTGTACACAAAGATTGCAAACTTAAGTAGGACTATGAAGCAAATGCAAAATGAGATAGTTCGACTAAGAGGAGGAGAAGACCGATGGCCTCAAGAATAGAAAAATATTATACAACCAACATAACGTTTTAGGAAAAGGCTAAAAATATATTATAATATTGATAATATGGCTCCAAGAGAACCTAGGGCCCCATGTTTCCAGAATCCTAATGTTGTAGTAATAGATGAAGAAGACCAATTTTTTAAGATACTCCAAGTAATGAATGAAGAAAATATAATTATTCTTGAACCATGGAGATGGGAGATGATACAATATCATTATCATAAGAAGAATCGATTCAAGAAGATCAAGAATTTGTTAACATGGAAAAATTAAATGTAATCCAAATAAGAGCCCATTTGAATAAGATGAAAGGAAAAGTCTTGATTCCACAAATGATAACTAGATTTCGATGAGCGACTTCTACTAAGAAAAATATTCAGCAAGAAAAAACAAGACAAACTCCACCTATAGGAGACAAAGGAATCGATAAAACCAAGACAACTTACAATGTTATGGATAATTTGAACAGGTTACAAATTACCTTTCCATTTTTGGAAGTAGTCAAAATTCCCCAACAAAGAGAAAATATCCTCAAATATTTAGAAAATAAAGATCTGATTGATAAAAGAGTGGAAGATAGTTATTGGACTCAACAAATATGCTTTTATCCTCCTTTGAATAGAAGAAAAAGTTCCTCCATATTATATATATTTGGAAACATCAAAATTTGTATTACATAATTGTTTGATAGATGGTGGTGCCACAAATAATATTATGCCACTGTACATTATATTAGCAATTGATCTCGATTATAACAAATATTATCAAACATGGGAAATTATTTGTTCAATTGATTCAAGAAAGGTGCCATCATATGATGAAATAAAGGTTTTTTTGTGCATCAATAAGGTCTACATCTCATATTACCATTGTTTTTACTATAATTGTGGTAGACTTACTATTAAATTATGGTATGTTCTATGCTTAGAGAAATTTACTTATTTTTCTTCTTATTAGCCACAGATTAACAATCATATATACATTAAGTAAAGTGTAGATAGAACATTAAACGATCGACAAAAAACAAGCCAAGACAAGAGACACAAGATGTGGCAGCTAACTAGGGACAAACCCCAATGCGGGGAAACCCTTTGATGAAATATTTTTTTATCTTCAATAGTTCAGTAGAGAGAAATAGTGCAAAATCATAATTATATAATTTTATATCAATAGTAGCAAACCCTAGATTAGCAAAGTCAAACTTGGTCAAACAACCCCGGATTGACTTTTAGTCAAATTGAAGAACTTGGTCTTCAACAACAATAAGCAGCCCAAAATAGTCCTCAAAACATGGTCAAAATGGTAGTCAATCTATTAGCTCCTGCAGTCAGCCCTAACTAGTCAACGCTGCCCCAAAACAGTGGTCAAATAGAGGTCAACAAGGCTGATCTGAATTGCGGCTAGCAAGAGAGAGACTCCCCACACAAATCTGTAGCCAAGGGAGCCTATACACTAGTCAACGTAGTCCTCTAGCACCTAAACCGTGTTGTTGTACCTTCCTATGTCCTCCTTCTTCCACATCACAGCTAGCTGCCCTAATTGCGTCCTCTTTCTTCTTCCCACGTCAGAGAGTCTTCTTCCTCCTATGCATACCCAAGAGACTGGGAGAGAGAAGAGATGTGTAGATGAGATGATTTGAAAATGAATCAACCTCTCTTATATTTATATGATTCACTGGGCATGTGTGACACACATTTAACTATTGGCCGACCTTGACAATTTGTCAAGTAAATATAAATAAATTCATATCTCCATAAAAACTTGTCGGAATTGAATGATCTTTAGATCAATCCTACACCTCTCAACAAGAGGAATCTAGGAAAAATATCAGTTGCCATAAATGACGTGACCCACATGGAGTTTGGTCCTAGTTTCCAATTTTAACACTCCCTCTTAACTAGGGAGAACTCCATCTGTAGTCTGTCTGACCGTCGCTACTATCCCAACCATCAAATGCACTACCCTACACAACTTGGCCCTGCTCTGCTTTGATTGAACTATGAAGAAGAAGAAATTATCGAGGATGTATCATACCATCCTCCACTAACCCAAAGCCATTCTCAGAGTGTGTCATACCACTCTCACTGATCCCAGATCAGTATCATTGATCCTAGATCAATGGAGGTCATCCTAGCATAGGGAGTATGGTAGATACAACGATGAGTCAATTGATAGTACTACTAATGGTCCCTAACCCCATTTCCCTACTCATTGATCAGATGAGAGGTACTTCCCATGAGTCCCAGACTGCATGGGTAGGATGCCTCAATAGGAGAACTAATCATCATGTCCATAGGAGAACTAATCATCCTGTCCTACAGTGACCACAAAGAACTAATCATCCCGGCCCACATGAGAACTAATCATCCTAATCCACAGTCACCACGGAGAACTAATCATCCTGGCCCATAGGAGAACTAATCATTCTGTCCTATAGTCGCCACGGAGAACTAATCATCCTGGCCCACAGGAGAACTAATCATCATGTCCTACAGTCACCACAGAGAACTAATCATCCTGGCCCATAGGAGAACTAATCATCTTGTCCTACAGTAGGCACAGGGTGTCACGGGGGAAGGTTGAACCTTTCACCCTGTATGTAGTGCACCACCAGGGGATGGTGTGTCGCCCTATGGTCGCATGTCATTCCAAGAAGTACCCCACACCCCCTGGAGCTCCCAAGGCTCAATACATCATACTCGACCCTCATAAGAGGGTCTCTCAATGACACTAAGTCATTCTCGAAAGTTCAAGAATTTAGCCTTTCCCAGGGGCTTCGTCAAAATGTCGATGACCTGTTCATCTGTACCGATATGTTGGAGCCTTATTGCTCCCTGCTGCACCATATCCCGAATATAGTGGTACCTGATATCGATATGCTTGGAGCGATCATGAAATACGAGATTCTCTGATAAATGAATCCTGCTCTGGTTGTCACACAGGATCACAATGGTATCCGATGTAAATCTAAATAGCTCACTGAAGAGCTTTCACAACCAGACCACCTCACAAGAGGCCATACTAAGAGAAATGTACTCTGCCTCAACAGTGCTCAAAGCCACTGACTTCTGCTTCCTACTCATTAGGATATCGAGGTAGATCCCAAAGAGAAACAACACATGAAAGCGCTCTTTCAGTCCACCACACTGCCTACCCAATCATCAACGATATATCCAAGTAGCCTCACAACTCTGGTAGTGTATCTCAACCCATGAGTGATTGTGCCATGAAGATATCTCAACAATTTCTTGGCACCAATCCAATTTGTGTGGTGAGGCTCAACCATATGTTGACTCAACGTGTTGACTGCAAAGCATATATCCGGACGGGAGTTCACCAAGAACATCAATGCTCCGATGAGTTCATAATACTCAGTAAAAACAGGTCCAGCAGTACTACCGCTTAAATTCTTGAAGTTAAGCTCCATCGGGGTAGTTATGGGCTTATAGTCCACCATACCGAATCTCTCCAATATCTTCACCACATATTTTCCTTGAGATAGGAAAATCTCCCTTGGCTTCTGCCAGACTTCTAGTCCTAGGAAATAGTGCATCAATCCTAGGTCCTTCATCTCAAACTCACAAGCCAACTTCCTCTTACATTTGTAAATGAGAGGATCTACCCCTATTAGAAAGAGGGTGTCAATGCACAACACTAGTATGAAAGGATTTTCATCTTCAACCTTAATGTAAAGGTTAGGGTCAGCTTCACTCTTAGTGAATCCCAGCTTCATCAAGTAGTTATCGATCCTCTCATACTATGCTTGGGGTGCTTGCTTCAGCCCATAGAGGGCCTTCTTCAACCTGCACACATGATATTCTCGATCATGAATCTCAAATCCTTCAAGTTTCTCCACATAGACCTCCTTTTTTATCAAACCATGCAAGAATGCAGTCTTGACATCCATCTGATGTAGGTTCCATCCTTGCGAAGAAGCAAGGGCTATGATCAAGAGAATGGTGGTATATCGGGAAACAAGTGCAAATATCTCATCATTGTCTATACTGTTAGGTAAACTTGACTCAGGATAGAGTCAAAAGTTGACCAAGTTAAACAGTGATGGTTTTGGGACACATGGTATTGTGCACCCATGGTATTCTACCCGTGGTATTATATGTAATGGAGCCTATAAAAGGCTGGAAGGACTTCATTGTAATGAAAAGGCCTGGAGGTGAACGGTGAAGGCTCACTTGGCTAGATTGGCCAATGTTTTGGCCAAGGATAATGAAATTTCATTATGATCGGTTTTTCCCCAAATTTGGGGTTTTCCCACATAAACATGTGTATTCATGTGTTTATGGTTATTGCTGGTTATTTTTTATATTTGTTCCTCTCAGTAATTATTCGTAATTAATTTGTGTTCTTGGATAAATTTCTTAACAACTGGTATCAGAGCCGAAGGTCTATTTGGTTCATAAACTCGCAAGAAAGAAGGGTTCCTTGTTCGAGTGGGAGCAATGGCGGAAGATGGTAAGTTTAGGGTCGAGAAATTTAACGACCAAAATTTCTCGTTGTGGAAGATGCAGATGGAAGATTATTTGTATCAGAAATATCTATACCTACCATTGGGCGGAAAAACAAAGATGCTGACGGGTATAAAAGATGAAGAATGGAACCTTCTCGATAGAAAGGCACTCGGAACAATACGGCTGTGCCTTGCAGCGTCGGTTGCCTTCAAAATTTCGAAGGAAACAATGACATAGGGTTTGATTAAGGCGTTGGAGAAACTATATGAAAAAACCTTGGCCTCAAACAAGGTATTTCTTATGAAAAGGTTATTTAATATGAAGATGTCAGAAGGTGGATTTGTTGCAGATCATTTAAATGATTTTAATACTGTTACAAGTCAGTTATGTTCTGTAGGGGTAAACTTTG
>APFE030913480.1:41638-54145 GCA_000404065.3 Pinus taeda
CATTGGATGGCAGTGAAATGGATTCTCAGATATTTGAAAGGTACCACAAATCAAGCATTATGCTTTGGTGGTTCAAACATTTCCCTACAGGGATATGTTGATGAAGATATGGAAGGTGACAAAGCTAATAGGATGAGCACTACAGGATATGTATTTACTGTTGGAGGAACAAATATCAGTTGGGTTTCGAAAATCCAAAGTGTTGTTGCACTTTCAACAACAGAAGCAGAGTATGTTGCTGCTATAGAGGCTAGTAAAGAGATGATTTGGTTACAAAGGTTTATGGGTGAATTGGGTAAGTCCAAAAGCAAATCCATGAGGGCTTAGGCCCAAAGTGGACAATATCATACCATTGTGGAGATATGTGGTGTCCAGAGTCCTTACAAGTGGTAATTGTTGGGTATACGACCAAAGTCCCACATTGACTAGAAGTGGGGAGGATCGTGGTTATATACGGATGGACAAATATCTCCATTGGTATGAGGCCTTTTGGGGTAAGTCCAAAATCAAATCCATGAGGGCTTAGGCCCAAAGTGGACAATATCATACCATTATGGAGATATGTGGTGTTCAAAGTCCTTACAAGTGTTATTGGAGCCATGCCCCAAAGTTAGCCAAGTGGATGAATCCTCGGAATGCCGAACGAAGGTGGTGGGCCCCGGTAATATCATGATGGGATCCAACGGTGTGCTCTAGATTCTTCATGGACGTGTCCTGGTCCCAACACGGTGAAGAGGAGTTGACTTGGGATAGAGCAATCTCTCGAGGCAGGTGGTGCTCCATGTAAGGCGTGTGCTTCCAATGCATTGGAGCGAAGAATCCTGGTTGGTAGAGAGTGGACAGATGGATAATCGTTTGAGGGGAGGCTCCATGGTCCTTTGTTCGAGGGGAGGATTGTTGGGTATACGACCAAAGTCCCACATTGACTAGAAGTGGGGAGGATCGTGGTTATATAAGGATGGGCAAATATCTCCATTTGTATGAGGCCTTTTGGGGTAAGTCCAAAAGCAAATCCATGAGGGCTTAGGCCCAAAGTGGACAATATCATACCATTGTGGAGATATGTGGTGTTCAGAGTCCTTACATATACCTTCCTTCTGAGAGAAGCCATGAGCAACAAAACAAGCCTTATACTTTTTCGCACTTCCATCAATTGCATGCTTTATCTTGTAAAGCCATTTTAAAGCGACAATTGCTTTGTCCTGGGGTCTGGGGACCACATCTGAGACATCATTTTTCATGATGGACTCATATTCCTTATTCATATCATCCTTCATACTTGATGCTTGACAGCTTCTGTGAATGAAAAAGGCTCATTTTGGATGATCGTGCTCATGATGGTCAAGTATCCTTGACACCTGGTTGGCTTTTTACTTTCTCGGAAGGTTCCCCTGGGTGCAACATGCCCTTCAGCATCATCAAGTGTCCCCTTAAGCCATGAAGGCATTTTCTAGAAGAGGAGGGCTCTTGCGGAGGGGGATCAATAGGATCCATAGGTTCTTCCACATTGAGCATCGTCTTATCTTCCTTTTCCTCCGATTCCTTGGTGTCAGCTTCTTTAGATCCCCTTAGAGTAGGAAGATTGTCAACTTTGCTAAGAGCCATATCTTCATCAAAGGTGACATCATGGCTAATATCGACTTCCCTTTGAATAGCCACATAGATTCTATAGCCCTTCTTATTTTTTCTATAGCCCACAAAGATTTCTTTCTTTCCAGATGCACCCAATTTATGCCTTTTCTCCTTTGGCACATGAAAATATACAGGACTTCCAAAAATTCTAAAATGAGATACATCAGGTTTCTTACCAATGAACATCTTTTCGGGAGCCTTGGAATCCAATGCTTGATGAGGGCATCAGTTTTGTACATATACGATAGTATTTTGAGCTTCGGCCCATAGAAACTTTAGAAGTCTTTGATCATGGAGCATAGCAGGGACAACTTCCAAAATTGTATGATTATTCCTTTCCGCCACACCATTCTGCTTAGGAGTATATGGTGTAGTAGTCTCCCTCTTAATGCCAACCTCTTTGCAAAAGTCGTGAAAATCATTGGATTCATACTCAGTCCCATTATTAGTCCTTAAGATCTTGATATTCTTTTCAGTTTGATTCTCGATCAAGGCTTTGAAGTGATGAAACCAGGAGAACACTTCATCCTTCTTTTTTAAGAATTATATCCAAGTCCTGCGAGAATAATCATCTGTAAAAGTGAGGTAATATAAATATCCTCCCAAAGAGTTCATAGGAATCATATCGGATATGTCTGAGTAAACCAACTGCAATATATTGAAGGTCTTGCTTTGGCTTAAGGGGAATGGTCCCCTTTTGAGCTTTCCTTCAGCACATCCTAAACATACACCTTCTTGCTCTAATCTGAACTCGGGCATCTCGGTCACCATTTTTCTCACATCGAGTAGAGCTTTACAATGAAGGTGAGCAAACCTCTAATGCCATAGTTCGAACTAAAGATATGTGTCACAAGACATGAGACCCAATAGACTTCCTCCGACATGATATAATGAATCAACTCGAAACCCAAGAGTGAAAGCATCTTTAAAATTATTTTTCCATACACGTACCTTGCCATTGATGAATTCCACCTTGTAACCTTTGTCTTCCATTGCCGAAATGGACACCAGGTTCTTTTTGAGATCAGGTACATATAATACTTCTTTTAAATGAATTGTATTTCCTTGATTCAATTGAAGAGTGACATTCCCTACGCCTTTCACGGGATATTTTGAGTTGTCCCCAAGAACAATTTCCAGGTTGGTCTCCTTCTCTATCAGATTAGAGAGAGCTTCTTTGTAACCAGTGAAGTGCCTTGAGGCACCACTATCAATAAGCCAATTTCCCAGTGAGTCCAGGGGAGTAGTAGTAGAGAGGGCCGCTGGTAGATAATATTCATCTTGCTTATTGTTAACAACATTATATTCATACCTGGAGTTTCTTGCCTTCTTGAAGGGTTGTCCTCTTCCTTGATTTCTGGCATTTCTTTTACCTCTGCCATTGGACCTGTCATTCCTTTGATTGCCTTGAGAGTGATTTTGATCATCGTCATGGTGTGAGTCCCTTTTATCAAGGCACTCCCTCGCATAGTGGCCCATTTTGTTGCAATTGTAACATCGACCTTTTATTCCACCTTTTGGTCCAGCCTTTCCTTTGGATTTGGCCCCAAAAATGTTTCTTCTTTTAGCACGAGAAGAAAAAGCAGATGGATGGCCTTTAAGTGTGAGCATTTCTTGCTCTTCCATCCTTGTTTCTTCCTGAATGCATCTTGCTATCAATTCCTCAAATCCAAGAATTACATTATTGTTGAGAAGAGTAGTCCTGAATATATACCATTCAGGTGGCAGTTCTCCAAGAGTTGTGAGTGTCATTTCCCTATCAGGAACTACTTCCCCAATAAATAGGAGATCATTTTTGATCTCAGTGATCCTTAAGAAATATGCTTGCATACTCTCATATTTGCCCTTCTTAATTTCCTTCAGCTTATTTCTAAGGAACAAAACTTGATTTGCATAATTAACTTTAAATAAACTCACCAATCTATCATGGATTTCCTTGGAGGTGGTCAACTCAGAAACATAGGCCACCAAGTGCTTGTCGATAGAGTCCTGGATGATCTTCCTTGATTTGACTTCTCCCTTGGTCCACTTGCTTCTAGCAGCAACAGATGCATTTGATGGAGGTGCAACAATATTTCCTCTCACATGGTCCAACACTTCCTGCTCTTCCAACGTTAGATCGAGAGACATCTTCCATCCGTGATAGTCAGAATTCTCACGAAGTTTGTCTTCAGCAAGGAAGTGTGCCAAGGACCCCATGACCTCTTTAATATTTCTTCAACAGCCTTCGGTGATTGCTCTTGCTCTTTCTTGGGCTTTTTCTTCACCTCAACTCTGATACCATGTTAAATTATGGTATGTTCTATGCTTAGAGAAATTTACTTCTTTTTCTTCTTATTAGCCACAGATTAGAAATCATATATACATTAAGTAAAGTATAGATAGAACATTAAACGATCAACAGAAAACAAGCCAAGACAAGAGACACAAGATGTGGCGGCTAGCCAAAGACAAACCCCAATGCGGGGAAACCCTTTGACCAAATCTTCTTTTATCTTCGATAGTTCGGTAGAGAGAAATAATACAAAATCAAAATTCTATAATTTTATATCAGCAGCAGCAAACCCTAGTTCAACAAAGTCAAACTTGGTCAAACAACCCCGGATTGACTTCTAGTCAAATTGAATAACTCGATCTTCAACAAAAATAAGTAGCAGCCCAAAACAATCCTCAAAACATGCTCAAAATGACAGTGAATATATCAGCTCTTGTAGTCAGCCCTAACCAGTCAACGCTGCCCCAAAACAGTGGTCAAATAGAGGTCAAAAAGGCTAATCTGAACTGCGGCTAGCAAGAGAGAGACTCCCCACACAAATCAGCAGTCAAGGGAGCCTATACATTGGTCAACGTAGTCATCTAGCACCCAAAACGTGTTGTTGTACCTTCTTGCATCCTCCTTCTTCCACGTTGCAGCTTACTGCCCTAACCGCATCCTCTTTCTTCTTCCCACATGAGAGAGTCTTCTTCCTCCTATGCATACCCAAGATACTAGGAGAGAGAAGAGATGTAGAGATGAGATGATTGGAAAATAAATCAACATCTCTTGTATTTATATGATTCACTAGGCATGTGTTCCACACATTTAACTACTGGTCGAGCTTGACAATTTGTTAGGTAAATACAAATAAATTCATATCTCCATAAATACTTGTCGGAATTGGATGATTTTTAGATCAATCCTACACCTCTCGACAAGAGGAATCTAGGAAAAATATTAGCTGCCATAAATGAGGTGACTCACATGGATTTTGGCCCTAGTGTCCAATTTTAACACTTACCTACTCCATACAGATTGACATTGGGAAAAAAATGAAGCTTTCCTTTAGGAGGATATATAATGAACAATGATAGTTGTATGATGATCCTATGTAAATAAGTTTGATTGACAAAGGTTCCTCACGAAGGGAAAATTTATTTAAGAAAAAATAAATTGAAGTAGTAATCAATTATATTGATATCAACCATGGTAAGTATGTTGTATTAAGTGATGTAGGTATTGTAAATAATAGTGATCAAGATACATTTCAAGGTTTTGGAAAATGTTCTTTGATGGTGTTTCTTCAAATGGTGAATCATGAGCTACTGTGATATTAAAAAATCCTTAAGAAGAATGGCTTCCAAATGTCTTTTGTTTGCAATTTTATTGTACCAATAATGAAACTGTATATGAAACATTAATTTAGGCTTTGTCACTTACCCATCATGTGAAAATTTGAGACATTATTTTTTCTATGTGGTTCACAGTCCCCAGAGATCGATGGCTCACCATATCCATGGAATATTGTTCTAGGGAAAATCACTTGAACATATCACTTCCCTCTGAGTCAAACAGGGAGCCTGGCCCCGAGAGTATCCAGAGAAATTGAACACGTGATCTCTCAGTAGCAGAGGTTCTTAACTAGAGTACTCAACCAATTGAGCTAACCCTAGAGGCTAAAATTCAAGACATTATTATTGTGGGGGACACTAAATTGGTTGTTAATTAGATTTTCAAACATATAAATCTAAGAAGAATAAGCTAAACCTTGTATATTCAAAGAGAGTTTTGGAATTAATCCAAAACTTTAATTCTTTCAACATATTGTTTGTCCCAAGGGAACAAAATTAGAAATATGAGTCTTTGGTAGTAGTTGCTTCTTTATTCAATCGATAATTGACTCACAATTCATTTAATATTGAAGTTATATTCCAACCATCTATCCAAGATAATGAAGAGTATTGGCAAATATTTGGTAATGAAGAACATATTGCTAGGTTTTTTGTTAAATAAGATAATGAAAATGGTGAGATATCAAAAAATCATAACAAGCTACTAATGTGTCTTGAGTATATTTTTACTCAAGATGATCAAATCTAGATTAATAAGTTATCAAAAGAATCATCAACCAAGAAGATTCAAAAAGTTAAGAAGGTTAATATAGGAAGTCCACAAAATCTATAGCTAGTAAATTTAGGAAGCATATGCACTCAGCAGGAAATTGACCAATATAAAATATTGTTCAAAACTTTCCAAGATATTCTTGCTTGAACTTATCAAGATTTGAAAGAATACAATAACAATATCATATAACATGTCATTCCACTAAAGGAAGGGGTAAAGCCAATAAAACATAAGCCAATTGTTATATGGAAAAAACTATTCTGTGGACAAAAGCGAATCCCCTAGATCTAGTGGTTTGATCTAGAAACAACAAAAACAAAACACTTGTGTTTTCCTTAGAGAAATTAGAAAATGGAGGAGAAAGTCTACTTGGAATCCAATGCAAGTCCTCCTCTTCTCTTGGCTTGTAAAATTTAGCTCCAACTCCAATTACTATAAATGGGACCTGCAAAACAATTAACAAGCAAGAGAACTACAAAACATACATAGCATAGGCTAATATATCTAATCAATGAGCCAAGAGGGCACTGAAATACATAAGCATCAAATAGACACAAGTATAGGAAAACAAATCTTATTGCATTAATGAAATGTAGGAGAAAATTACAACCCTTTTGCAATTCTTAACAATGTCGATGATCCCACCAAAACTTGTCCTTCTTTAGCCACAAAGCAAGCTTTTAATCTCAACTCAAGGATGGTAATGGATACTTAGGTAAAAATAAGCAGCATCAGGGCATAGCTAAGAGTCTCCAAAAACCAACCTAGACTCTATGGGAGGCAATGAATTTATAGGGTAAAATGGGGTAGTTTAGGATTTACCAATCTTGGACTTAGATCCACATATGAGGGAGGATAAGCTCAAGGGATATGAGATAAGACCTCTAGGGTAGGGTTTTGAGATCTCAATCAATAGTAAATGGTTAAAACAACCTAAGAAGCTTTTGGAAATAGAAGATTCGTAGTTATTTTTTATTTTTCCCAAAATTCTAGAACCATCACACTTGCAACAAAGGCAACTTGCATTGGTCAGTGTAGATTCTAGTTATGCAAAATGCAACCATTGTAGGTGGCATAGAAGACAGGGTGTGATGGGACCAAAAATGATTTTTATGAAGAAATGTAATAAAAAAGTAATAAATCACTCATAAAATAAATAGAAGACATATACACAAATCGAACATGGCAGAAAAAGGTCTCATCCTCACTGTATTCCTCTCATGATGCAATCCATTGTACAAATAATGATAATAGTACAAATAAATACATGAGGAAGTTTGTCTCAAGATAGTACGTCTATCTTGGACACTATGGTTGAGCAAATTTCTCAACCAAACACTAATCTAGGAGCCTAAGTAGTTGGAGAGAATATCTCAACCAACTTAGCCTAAACTGACTCCTACCCATGAGGAACAAACTCAATCTAGAAAGGTAGGATTAAATCCAACTTTCTTGATTTCAATTAATTTAATTGTTTTGGAATTATAATTGTTTTCATCACATGAGAGTGAGGCTAACATTCCCCCCTCATTGATAAGTCCAGAATAAGAACGAGGAACCATCTTCCAAGTTCTCATGTTGATCCTCAAAAACACTGTCTGAAAAACCGCCAAAGTTAGATGCTGAAAAAACTCTAATCCAAAGAGAACATGAATCAGCTACAAGTCCGAGTCATCTTTTTGCTTGACAACTCCATCATGTGCCGAGCTGCAAAAGGATACATCTGTCCTTTTCTTTCAATTAGCATCCTTTGTCCACTGACAAAATGTTGATGATGCCCACTGGCGAATCTGATGTTGATGAACACCCACTGGCGAATTTGTTGATGATGATCATCCACTGGCTGATGTAGTTGAAAAATAACTCACTGTTGCTTTTGTTGTGTTTGAAAACTACTCACTGCTGACTTTGTTTTCGATTGCCCACTGACAAATTTGTTGATGCTCACTCATTGACGAAAATGCCCACTTGTTGCTTCACTGATGTTGTCGAGACTTTCAGTCTGACAACCACTAACAATTTCATTGACATGTCCCCCCTTTGTCAACTGAAAGGAGAGATAATCTTCTTCAAATTATTTCTGAACTCCCCCCCTTCATGTGTAGGAGTGTTTCAACTGTGTACTCCCCTGTTCAATTGCACGAGAGTACCATATTCATTTTTACTGTTGGCTGCAATATGTGTGAATGAATTCGATTGTAAAACTTATACAATCTTCTAACCGTGGATGACCATTCCTAGGGATCAATCCATGAATAAATGATCTTCAATCTGGTTTCTTGTTGTTATTTGTTGCATTGTGTTGATGAATGATTTGACTTGCCACAATGGTGACAAGGATGGAGATCAAAACACCGATCTTCCAGATGACCAGTTCTTTGACAACAAAGGCATTTTGTTTTGACTGCAACTTCAGTTTGTGTGTATTTTTGTTTGTCATTAACTTTCTCAGAACTAGTCAATGTGATTTGTGCAAGAAACCCTGCACTAGCAAACTTAATGGGCCTTTAATAATCTGGGATATGCAAGTTGGCATCATCTTTGACATATCCTAAGCCTCGTCAATTTTTGTTACTTTGGATTTCATCCCATGGCTTGATGATTGGTTTGGAAGAAAGTTGAACTAGATCAGGGACCACTACGACATTTGAAGTTGGTTGGATCAGTGACTTGGAATCATCATTTTATTTGTATTGTTCGACATGGAAGCATCAATCTTCTCTAGCAACTCAGTTCTTTGTAGTCTCGACTCCAGTTGAAGGAACTCAATCATTTCATGTGCATGTTGAAGATGCACTTGAATATCAATAAGAGTTGTTTTTCTTATGTTCACCATGTCGTCAGCTGATGATAAAATCAAATTGTTAAGAATTTGGGACATTTGAATGTGTGTCACCATGTTAACTTGCTCACTTTGAATTCAGGCTCGCTTGTATGGTTGCTTATCGCTGATGCTTTAAACACTTGCTAGAGTTTTATAACTTGGTTGCTTGAACTCTTGATTTCACGCTCGCTTGATGACGATCGCTTTGCTTGAATGCTTCACTGACACTTTGTGAATGCTTCAATCAACTTCACACTGGCTCCTTTGTTGTAGATGTCGTGTGTTGAAATTTCACACTTGATTTTGACCCGCTCACTTGCTTGGTTGTTTGAGTGACACGCTCGCTTGCTTTGTTATTTGAATGACACACTCCCTTGATTTATTTCTTATTGCACTTGCGTTAAACATTGGCTTGATTTGATGCTCACTTGAAGAATATAATACTAGAATTCACACTCGTTTGATGATGATTTCTTGCTAGATGGCTTTCTTGAACTTGCTTGATTAATTACTAACACTTTGTGCTTTCTTGAATGTACTCACTAAATGTGTTGATTTTAAAAAAGGAAGGTGTCCAACACTGTCGAAAATGCACCCAAGAGACAAATGACAAGTTCAATCTTGATGACTTAGTTGAAGACTTACCTGACTTAATGTATTCACCTTAACAATTCAAATTAGGGGGTCAATTACAACCGAGGATGCACTCATAGAATTCAGTTAAAACATGTTTATCTGCAAGTGATACAAAAAGTGTTGATGATGTTGATGTCGTCTTGGCTTGAAATGCTGGATTTTGTAACGTCCTTAATTTGATTGCTTTGATTACATGATGTGAAATGTGCTTGCTTGGAAGATTATCTTATCAAGTTGATAATGTGATGCTTTGTGCTTGTGTACTTAAGCTTGATTACAGGAACTTGATTAAGCGTTTTTATACTTAAGCTTGCTTATGTGCATGTAGTTGTTTAAGCATAATACAAAGAGAGCATTTTGATAATCTAAATACAAGTCATGCACATGCATTCACTACACACGGTGTACTTAAGATCCCCTTATCAATTTCGGGCAGATCTAGGACACAAGCACCACAAAAATTATGATTTTATTAATTATTGGAGTACATCGTTCTTCAATGTCACAACTTTGTCGTGAAACTTCTCAACTGAAAATGTCACACTTGTAAACTTTGGAAGCAAGTTGTCTTCAAAAACTGCCTGCACTAACTCAATCGCTCTCAAAGTAAAATATTACTTTAAATTACAATAATGACTTTTACTTATCACTCCAAATACAAACAATTCACTTATGACTTCAAATATGACTAAATCAATTTCACCTTACCACTCCACATTTACAAAATTTTATACCTTATTACTTTAAAAAATACCAACATTTCTTATCTCTCCATTTCAAATGTCAACTTACCAACACTTTTATCTCTCCAAAAATTACAAATTTCAAAAAACAGACCTCCCTGAATCAAGCTTCAATTCTTCAGAATCTTGAAGTGTTTGGAAAATTTTATACATACATGATGTTGGCGCCCTAGAAAATGCAGCAAACACAATAGGCCTTGCCCTTCTTTCAATTTCCTTATGTTGGTTCCACGCTGCTATATCCATAGGTATCATTGCTTCTTGAGCTGTCTAACCACTATACACAGGTTTTTAATTCAATTTCACTTAGATCTCACAAACCTCTTGTTGGAATACTGTCTTCAGAGTCAACTAAATCTGGGGCAGAAGCATGCGAAGATAAATGACTAGAGAGATAACAGGGTACCGATGTTAGAACAAAACCATAACAGTCTTCTGCCATGAATAAAAGTCACGAGTTTTTTTCTGCTACCAGTTTTTAAGGACATGGGTTATTTACAAACCATTTTGAAAGGAGATACACGAGATGACAATTCCTTTTTAGCTAATTTAAAGTTTGCAAGGATGGGAGGAATGTCGGATTTATTACTGGATTCCTTTGCCAAAGAAGACACCAGAGGCCAAGTGATTACAACTAATGAAGCTGAAAGCAAGCGTGCACAGAAACTTACGACTGAGATATTTAATCTATCAATAACGAGTGAGGTCCATATTGTTTGTAGTCTCATTGACAGAACTTATGGAGCTTTTGCCTCAAATTGGAAGATCTTCGCATGATTACCCAGATAAGAAGAAGCTTCTTTTTTTTCAGGACTTCTTCAGGTACCACATGTAGAAATTTAATAAATAACTAAAACACTCAAACTGAAGGTAGGTGTTCTTTGATGAGTTAGATAGAGATGATGATGGTCAAGTAACACTTGAGGACCTTCAAGTTGCCATGCAAAAGAGAAGGCTGCCACGACGTTATGCTCGCGAGTTTTTGCAGCGCTCAAGGATCCACATGTTTGCATAGTCGATTGGCTGGAAACAATTTCTGTCTCTAATGGAACAGAAGGAGACAACTATGAAAAAATTGGCTCTGATTCAATTTTTTTTTCTCAGAATCTATACGCTACATGTATATGTTTGGCCCCACATCATTACCAATAATTTGATCCAGAGATAGAGTTTGCCCCAATGCAGGCTCCCACAAATCTCAAACTACATTGAGGGTTTTTTGTGCTTCCAATACTCAAACAACCATCGCCCCATACTCAGAAATAAGTCCAGCACACACATTCAGTAGTTTAGCCTGTGACTTCCCCACGAAGTCCAGGGATATTATCCTTAAATAACAAATGGATCTCTTTGGAGGCACATCATTAGAGCATTCTCTAAAACTCCGCAAAGATATGAGGATTTTATGTATGTATGGGAGCAAGAGGACTTCAATATCATTAATAGAACAACCAAAATTAGTCTACATTTTTATCTCAATAAAAATCAACACAGTCTTCGACATGCTTTTACTTATCACTAGCGTCTATGGACCTTACCAGAAATCAAAGATTTCTTTAGAAGAGGCTAGATTCAATTCTATGCACTTTTGGATGCATGAAACACCAAATTGCTTAAAGTGGCCAACAACAAGGTGCAGATTCATTTCTAAATATCTCCTTTTCGTTCTACATCACTTTCACTACGCTGGAATTTTGCTTTGAATCCCTACCATACGGTGGCTTCAATGCAAGAAGCTCAGTCTTCTATTGGAGATGCAGACAGGATTGGTAATAAGGTCAAACCTCAGGTAGCCTTTCCTGAGGCTTACACATAGTGTTAACGCAACACTTTACTCTATGTGCAGACTTTGGATCTTTTGCCGCTACACAACTCATGTACATCCATCCACATGTAGACCCAGCTTCTACAGTGCCTACGCAGTTCATTCATGCCCAGTCTGGGTGGATTTTTTTGTATGGACCAACACACAACTTCATTTATGTAGGTCCACAATTCATTACATATGCACCACTAATGAATAAATGAAAATTCTGACAAATTTCACTAACTCTTTGAGCCCATGGCTCTAACACTAATTGAAGAAATTTAATAAACAAGTAATAAAGCACTCATAAAATAAATAGCAGACATATACACTGATCCGGATTTAAACAGGAACGCAATAAAACACAGAGATAACCATATACACAAAGATGCAGCGGAAATAATACTTCATTTCATTAATGAAAAATACTGAAATATGCTTACAACCAGAAATGGAAATAAACCAGCTAGGGCGATGACAGCTT
>APFE030913483.1:0-43803 GCA_000404065.3 Pinus taeda
CTAACCCTACACTGAACAAGCATGTGCGTAAGCTAGGGTTTAATTATATGCAATGATGAAGGAATACCTAGACATGTAGAAGTTATATAAAGAGTTTATTTAATGATTGGATCGACAAAATGAAAAAGGTAAGCCCACATAAAGGCTTCAAGTTGAATCTTCGCTACAATTAGGGTTTCTAGAGCACAAAATAGATTAGGATGACATCAACACTATTCAGTGAGGACTCACCACAATAAGAGTTAGATTTTGCATTTAAAAGGCAAAAGGACTCTAACCCTATATTTGCATCCACAAACATCCAGTCAAAATGTCCCCAAATGTAAATCAAGAAGGGATCCTCTATTTCTATGATGTATATCCCTTCACGTTTACAAAAATATTAGCATTATAACCCCTCAAATGCCTAAACTAATATATAAAAAATCACCTAGCAAAACCATCTCAAGATCAATTGAAAGTCGCAATCATTAGGGACAATGATCATAGATGCATCACAGTGGACCACACTTAATTGTTAAGAGTGTAATAACAATCAAAACTGAGATCACCTTCAAATAACTAAATAGAATAAGAACCATAAAAGTGTTCCCTAATTTTGTTAATGATGGCTAGATAATCAGCCCTATTATAATGACAATGGAGGAGAAGGACTTCAAGGCAAGGTGCCATGGCCATGCGACCAGTTGATAGATGTCCATCATCCTTAGTGTATAGATGTAAAGAGGGAGCAATCATGGAGGCATGAGTTAACCCATCCCTCATCCTTCTCTTTCCCCCTCTTTGAGGAAACTTTTTCTTCTTTTTTAAAAGCTTTGACAGTGCAATGCCCCCAAAGCACTCCTGGAGTAAAGGCGTGTCAAGGCCCTCTAACTGTGCGACACCGAGGAGATTCCTTCAAGTTGCAATGACCAACTTACAACTATTTGTCTCCCAAAGTACACTTCTAGCACTTTTATTCACATGTTAGATATATTACGTGCGTGGAATCCAACATGTAATCAAAACACAAGTATAATGCCCAATACTCAATTAACATTGCTCTCATGTGCAAGTGTCACCACTCCATTCCAAGCATTGCAACTTCCTATAGCCGCTACAACTCTGGATATAGTGGGCAGTTGTTGCAACTCCCTATAAGCGCTACAACTCTGGATATAGTGTGCAGTTGTTGCAACTCCGATCATAAGCATCATTGTTGCAACTCTGACATTGCCACTTACAGAGATAATGATGTTGCAACTTACCTATGATCCAATGAAGATGCTACAACTCTTGCCTCGCCACTTTGTTGCTCAATTCTCTACATTTTTCCTTATTGCAAATCTTGTTGCCACAACTCTCATTGTTGCAACTTCGACATATCACGCCAACTCTTTGTGAAATGGTTCAATTGTACAGTGAACACAAGTTTCCCACGATAGAAGATGACATAGTCAAGTGGATGAGCAATTAAGGAGGACAACTCACATACTAACGACTCCCAATTAATCTAAGTCGACATTTGTTAACCGAATACCAAATTCAAGAAAGAATTGTATAAGGATAAGCCGCCTCATTCGCTTAGGTTGGCTATCCGATCTTTAACTCAGTTTATATGCTAACATTTTGTATAAATACACGAATTCCTTCAAAGCCTAGGGGGGAAGAAAAAGTATTGTTAAAACACATTATCTAATTTCTACATTCCTACAATGAAAAGTGTCTTTTGCTCCAATTATTCGTTGGCGTTCTCGTGATATATTGAATTGAATATTTAATATTACCTTGTATAAGGAGGTAGGAACCCCTCCTTAGCCCGCAACTGCTTGTAGCACTAGCTTATATTTTGTATTTATAATTATATTAATTTGTAGTTAATCACTCTAGCTGAAACTCCATTATTTTCCTTTTGCTACAATAACACTCTTATGCCACATTTCTATTGACTAATTATTGCTACAACTCCAAGTTATACATTTCAAGCATTAGCTTCATGGGTAATTGATTGTCTAATTAATGTCGTGTAGATTTGTGTTTCTGGGAATTTTGGTTGTTATTGCAAGTCACATGTAGCTTATTTTTACTTAATTATCAGCACGGTAATAATTTATAGATCAAGAGTTGTGTAAATCTGATTTCTTGATTTACACGCTTTATTTCTAAATTATTTATTTATCACATTTGCACAACAAGCACGTGTTATTGCATAAATGTTACAACAATCAAGAATATCGTCATACTTGAACAAGTCACCTCTAGCAGCTATTGTTTTTACACTATCAGTGTGTTTACTTTCATGCAATTGTGATTCACCTTCCTTGCGATTTACTTTCTTGCAAAGAGTGCTTCATTTCCTGCAAGTTGTGGTGTGTTTGATTAGATAAGTGACATGTGAAAGCATCCTTATCTTGTATTTTGGTAACATTTAGATTACTACAACCTCAAGATACACAACAAATTGCACCAATCACTAGGGACAATGATCATAGATGCATCATAGTAGACCACACTTAATTGTTAGGGGCGTAATAACAACTGAAATTGAGATCACCTTCAAATATCTCGCTAGAATAAGTCCCATAAAAGTGTTCCCTAATTTTATTAAGGATGGCTAGATAATCAGCCCTATTGGTTCTTTCCAGCCCCTAAGGGTTGGTGACATGTCCTAGGTCAACCCTTCAACCCATAGGTGCTTGTGATTATAATGGCAATGGAGGGGAAGGTCTTCAAGGAAAGGTGACATGGCCATGCAACCAGTTGATGGAGGTCCCTCATCCTTAGTGTATAGATGAAAAAAGGGAGCAATCATGGAGGCAAGGGTTAACCCCCAGAGTGTTCCTTGAGTCAAAGCGTGTAGAGGCCCATTGAGCGTGAGGCATCAACGGGGTACCTTACAGTTGCAATGACCAACTTACGAGTATTTGTCTCCCAGATCATACTCCTAGTACTTCTATTCACATGTTAGATATATTATGTTTGTGGAATCCAACATGTTATCAAAACACAAGTATAATGACCAATCTTCAACTAACATGCCCTCTCATGTGTAAGAGTCCAATCATCACATTATTATTGTCATGTTACAATATTATGTCACATTCACACAATACAATAATGCTCATAAAGAAGTACACCAAGATATCGAAAAAAGGGCCATCAGTAAACCCACAAATGTTATCATAAACGTTTTACAAATGCATTACAATGGTGACAAATATCCAATATAGCTCTTTGTTTGCTCCTAAATGAAGCCCTAAAATCTACATTCAAAACAACCTACTCAATCCACCCATGGGTTCGCACCTTTGGTTGCTAAACAGACTTCAAAGTGTGGCATATGGCTATCTCAAAATGAGGTCTAAACATCTTTACCTATTGCTGAAATCACAATTCCAAACCCTTAGCTACAATCATCGTCCAACTCGTGCATAGAACCTCCTCTTGAAATTTGGTTGGTTAAGTTTGTTTCTCTACTTTATCCGTGAGGAGACACTGAACCTCAAATTCAATTATGCCATACTTCGTGGCTCAGACTTGCGGCAAGGTTCAGAGTTGTTTTTAGACACCTAATTTTTTAAGGTTATGGTGGACGATTACTACATATCCATGAAACTATGGAAGTTGACACCAACGGTTTGTATGTTGCATTTATATGTACATCATTCTTAATAGAAGTTGAATTAATTTCCAACAGTATTATCAAATTGTGGTAGATATGATATTCATTGAATAGAATTAAAATACTACTCGACATCAATATGGGCGTAGAAAAACTTTGTCGTAGTGTATGTTGGTCTTGGATTCAACCACGCCATTGCTAGGTCAAAAGAAAGCATAGTCCAAAGGGACATTGCTTAGTTACCCTTGTAACCGATATAGAGGTATAGATTGACTAGAAAGGGCACGTGCATTGTTGAAAGAAATCCAAGAGTTGCTTCATGTAAGCCAATGTTTTTCATTAAGGATCCACTGGGAGGTGGTAAGGATGACCTGAAGGCCTCGAAAGAGTGTGTCATGGACACCGTGATGGTGTTGTCGAGGTTGAGGCTCACCATGGCTGAGTATATATTCATTTGTTAAGTTGACATCATTTGCGGAACATTGCTCCCTTCGTTTCTCAAATGGTTGAGGATTTTTGGTGGTCTTGTAAGTATATTGTGTTCATAATATTCTTTACCAAAAATGTTAATCAATTTATTTATTGCAGTATGCAGAGTGTCAATCCAATGTCTGTAAATTACCAAATCATCACTAGTTGTATATTACTAGGTGCAGTTTTTGGTAATATAAGCCAAATGTCTTTTCGTATGTGAAGATTTGTACCATAAGCTATTGCAACATTTTAAGCATTCGTCCATAGAGAGGTTCAGAAATCTCATCGACTGATGAAGCCGCAATAGCTACAATTGATCCAGAATCAGAGCAATGTGAGGGGAAGGCAGAAAAGAGAAAGTATGAAATCTCTATAATGAGGCCTGAGCATATGCAAGTTGGATTATCTTGTACTAGTTCTTTTTATATGCCTACCTGTCCTTTTCAATTTTGGGTATATACCAAGTGTTTTTGTGTGTCTCCAATCCGCAAAACATAGAAGAATATTCTCCCATATGCTGGTGCATGAAGTAATGATAATGGAGACTCATGCCCATCAATTAATTGCATTGTAGCTCGAATATTCAAAACATCGCCTTAGAGACTCAAACTCTCAGGGGGAGATTCGATGTATTTATTTGGCCCATGCGATAACCTGTGAGGAAAAGCAATATTTCTCTTGTGGAAAAAGGAGCCTAAAGGGAAAAATACGCACCATTCGATCCATAGGGAAAATAATGGCATTTCTATCGATGAGCATCTCCTAGAGATAAAGTTTACATATTTCAGTGCTCCTCTTGATTATTCCAGGTTGACAAGGAAATCTCCAACAAGTGTGATGTGTTGAGATAGGTCCTTGTCATTCCCATCGAACAAGTTATTGTAGTTGTCATATTTGTCTAGCACAATCATAGCCATTGGCTCAAAGAGAGCATAGTCGAGTTTAATGACTAGAGCGGGGAACTTGAAGGTCGTATTGCGCAGGAGCTCTATCCATGTGGACGCTCCAACTTGATTCACTGCCACCCCAAAACTCTGAATCTCATGAGATGCATGGCAAACATAAAAAATGAATTGAGGACTATCCCAAAACACTGAAGCTCATGAGATGTGTGGCAAATGTAACAAGTTAATAGAGGACAATATGGGCTTCTATCGGTGGTTACTGCCTAGAATATGTCAATGATTAAATTCCTCTAGAGTTGCATCAGTTTTAAAATATCATTGGTTGATGTACATTCTAATCGGTGTTCACAATGATAGTTTGAGCATGGATGGAATGGATTTCATTGACACTCAACTTTAAATACATTTAAATTCACTTGAATTTCATTTAGTGAAAAAGGTTTACTAGTTGATATTGTAAGTGGGTGCATTTTTGGTTGAAGCCGACACCTTTATATCTCTGAGCCTGAGTTATTGTAAAATGGCTCGAATTACTAACATATTAGAGTCACTGAACACTCTTATACTATGTAATGTTGATAACACAATCCAAATCAACAAGGACACTCTCTTAAACATTCGAACTTATCTACAAAATGCACAAGAAAAGATAGAGTTTTTGCAACTCAAATCTCAATTACAGCATGATGAACTACAACAGAAGAGTCATGATTCTGAATTGGTTCATGTTCAGAACAACTCCCTTTCTGAATATGACTCTCATCAATAGTTAAAGATTAATCAGATTTGTGAGGTCATTCCAAATTTGCATAAATATGCAGAGGTTCAACCTGCACTTTACATCCCATCATTAAACCTTGGGAAGAAGTTGTTAACAATAGGAAAATAACTGGCCTTGAATATGAAAAAGTTGTGTCCTTTCATATCCCGGACTACAAACCCATCCAGTTTCATAGTACTAAGTTTCTTCAGGATGGTTCATCTTCACTTGCTCCTATTCCACAAGCACTACAAATTGTTAGATGCAAACATTGTGATAGAGTTCGCCAGGTGAGAGATTAGTGTTTTAATCTTCACCCTTGTGAGAACTATGGTAAGCACCTTCACCATTCAAACAAATGTTCCAAAAATAAGAGTCCTACAAGAACGAAGAGTCACCCTGGATGGATTGCTTCTTGGCAATGGTCTTCAATAGCCAAGAAGATATACTTGTGATACCACAAAAAAAAAATCTCGAGTATTGACTTGTCTTGCTGTGAAGATTTCTTCATCTTCTCAACTTGTATCTGACAGGCGGGGAATTGATGGTCACATATTGACTTCGAAGGTTTATCAAGAGAGCTTGAGCCACAGCCTGAACAAGAGCTTGTTGTGAGAGCCCAGAGCTAGAGTTAGCGAGATTCAGGTTCGTGGCTAGAGACAAATTTATATGAGCATGCTTTTTAGTTGGTGGCCAGCCTTAAACCACCACCTACAGAAGACTTTGGATTTTGCTACACAGTTTCTGGTCATATTCAAACCATTATCAAGGAGCACTTCCACTAGTAGACTTCATCTTCTATCAACATTTGGAATAGTTCCAGGAACTTCTTTGGGCCTTAGTTCTAGAGTTGGTGATTGCCTTTAAGCCACCACCGATGGAGACCTCAAATTCTCGCATTTGGTTTGTAATCATCCTTAATAAACACCATTTTAGAGAGCTCATTCCGCCATTGGATGCCATGCATTTTAGCACTTTAGGTCTATTCTTGCAGTCATTAAAACCCATTCAGATTAAGGTTGGGAATGTTAGATACCTAAACCATTAGGGTTCTAGTGGATGGTTACTGCATATTGAAGAAACCTTGGAAGTTGAATCCAGTGGTTTGAATTTTGTATTTAAATGTACATCATTCTTAATAGAAGTTGAGTTCATTTCCAACAATGATTCCAACAGTTGCATATTGCTCTGTGCCTTGCCTTTCCTTACAAACTTGCCTCCCCAAGCTTGTTTCCTGCCTTCCAACTCGGTTACGCAGCTCTCAGTATATATGAATCATATGGCCGCACAAAGGGATGTGTCTCATCCAACCGACACGTCTCTTTGGTTGGCCAACCCTTCCCATCTCAACAGTCGACTCTAGTTGCCTAAAAAAATACTGTTTCTAAACTCCTTTCTCATGAATTCAACCCAATGCATGGTGAAATCATCAATGTGGTGATGTGTGGGCTCGATAGGCACGACCTAACTGACATGATCCATCATACCAGAAACCTCAAATTTGGGCGAGTGCTCAACACTTAAGCCAACTTATCCCCACTCAAGTCGTTGCACTTGGGCACTTTTGTCTCAACCATCTATCTTGATCATGAGCGCGCTCATCTCAACTATCTCGGCTCGCTCGATTAAGAAACCCCAAAATGTCGCACAATCATCACAAATGGTGTGATTCTTATCTAGTCATGCGACACGACTCACTCAACTCATGGTGCTTGTGGGCACTCAACCCTAAGGGCCTAACATTCTCCCCCACTTCAAAGATGTTGTCATCCTCAACAATAAACCCCATAGAAATCCATCTATCACCAAGATGTTGCATCCTCATGAAGATTACCCATCAAAATAACATCCCATGCCATCGAACAACCTCCTATCAAACAACACAAATCATGTGAAGAATGCTCATCTCCTAACACTACCTCAATACTATGAACCTACGAATTCTCTCATAAGAATGGCATGCATTGGATCCCCTTGTGTCATCAGCTAATCAGGTAGCTAATCTGATCATAGCACCAACTCCACAAGAACTCATGCCACCCAAACAAGTGCAAACACATCACATCCTAATGTTGTCCCAAACATCTCTACACATAAAATCCACAATTTTTAATTTGTTGATCAGGAAGTACCTTTGTTAGATTCTCCACATATCTTTGGACTCGCCACCGTGAGCAACTAATGACGAGCCCATCTCCAAGAGCTCATAGAGAAAACGAAGTGGGGTATCGAGGACTACCACTCCACACTCCATATCCAAACAACCTCCTGAAGATGTACCCTAATCTCTTGAATATGCTCTATCTAATGCTAGAAATGGTTGTCCGCCTCATGGAATGACCCCTCCATATCTGTCTACAACATATCTCAATAATGGGGGATATGAACCTATCCTACCCTCACTCTCCTTAATCAATCTCTCCACCTCTAGATCCTCAGGCCATACATCAACTATATAGTCTCCCTTGACTCCTCAAACTCCCCACTAGCTCCTTTATACCAAGGCTCATCATTTTGAACCTCATCCCCAACTGTAGATGAAATCCTCTTGACTCCATCATCATCAATGTAATCCTCAATCAATTCTCCCTCGTCATCATAAATGTCATCAAACTCATCAAACTCGAGTAGGGATCTCTCAGCATCAACCACTGAGGTCTCTCAGCGAGACTCAAAACCCTCTCTACCAAATTAGTCATCATCCTAGTCTATTGTGAAAGGATAGACTCCACACGATTCAGCCTCCTAAGAATCTCATCATCAAGCTATCTCTCTGCCATAGGGACAACTATCATCCTAGCACCTCCATCTGAAATTGCTCGTACAACTCTCTCCAATCAAAAATTCCCATCCCTATATTATCTCATAGTCATTCAATTGAATGATGGTGAAGTCAAGCTTCTGACTCCAACATTCAATCTGCACCAGAACATCGCTAACTAATTTGACAACTCCCATATCCTCATAGTTCCCTACTTTGAAGGAAATATGGATTGGAACAATTTGCAATCCAAATCTCCTTGATACATCCTCCCTCATGAAGTTGTGAGTAGCACTGCTATCCACAAAAGAAACCTACTAACTTCAAACAAAATCTACAATTGCATAGTTCAATCGATTTATGCTCTAATCTTGTTCTAGAATGGTCACTTTTTAACAAGCTACACTCAGAACCTGCATCACTCCCACAAAAAGTTTCTTTGTCTCCTACATCACAAACAACTTCTACCTCAATGGGCATATTCTTAGCCATCTAATCTTCTCTGCATATCAAACATGAGAGATACTTCTACTTCCGTGAACTACTTTGCTTATGCCCATCCTCTTACGAAGATTTCCCTTTCCCAATCCTAATGAACTAATGACCACAAGCCCAAAGAATGGAGATAAAATCAAGGGAATGATGGAAAGTGGTAAGCATCCACGCTACTTCAATCCAAGTTACCCAATTAGTGCCCCTCCTATAACCCTAAGGCCTCAGAGCAGGTCCCAATGGACTAGGGTAAAAAACTAACCTCTCTTGTAAAGTGAGAGAATAAGTTTACAACCAAGATTGGTTAATAATACAAATCACCACTTAATTCGTGTTAGAATTCCCAAAGCATCAAGTAAAAGCACAAGATTACAAGAAGCATACCGAATGATGACCCACCTTCCTTAATTAATTTGATCCTTAAATACCTAATCCTACAAAAGTTTGTTTTAACTGGGTAGTAAGAGGTAACCTTAGAACTGCTTTGTCTTGCCTCATAGACCCTAACTACTACTACGGAAGCCTTCTTTTTGTTGGGTTTGTCTCAACCTTAAAAGATGAAAGTAGCTTTATTGGTGGAAATTGCAACTCTTTCAAGCTACACTCAAGCTTAGTACCTTGTGATGACCTTGCAATGAGACATGTAAGTTTCTATGACAACAAACATCTAATGCATTACCATTTTTTCTATTTAAACTTCTAATGTGTTACCATCTTCAACCAAAACCAAAATGAAAAGGAAATAAATACCCAAAACAATGGGTAAAACAACCTTTGGAATATTGTTGAATTGAGTGATAGTCAACTCTCAAGAGGCCATGTTTGCTATAATAACACCACTTAACCTTACTCAAAATCATGTGAAATCGCCAATCATTAGGTATTGTTAACGCAAAATTTGGCAAGCCTTATGAGAGGACTCACAAGGTGAGGGTCAAACCCTGTAGCAACAATGAGGAAGGACAACCATTATCACCTCAATAATCTTCCTCCTGCTATTTAGTGGAGTCTCACCACAGTAGAGGCTCCCCTATATTCACTTATAAGGGTATTTTAGTTGAAGCATACCTAAATTGGCATATTTTCAATGCCCATTCAATACCTTTTTCTATCAGTTTTCCATTCTTCATCCCTTCCTAGTGCCTTTTGGATCCATGATTACCACATTTTTAGTGAAGGTACGAATAATCTCTTTTTACACCACTTTCACTTCTTCTTATGCATTACGATGTGAAACTGCCATATTTCAACTAACATGGTTGCAAATCAGTGGTTGCAAATCCCACAACAGGTGTTGCAACTCCATTTCCGACAGCGCAACTTCCTACAGGTGTCGCCACTCCATTCAAAGCATTTCAACTCCCTATAAGCACTACGACTTTGAATATAGTGAGCAATCGCTACAACTCCGATGGCAATCATCATTGTTGCCACTTGCAGAGATAATGATGCCGCAAATTACCTGTGACCCAATGAAGCTGCTACAATTTTGAGTTGCCATTATGTTGTTGAATTCCCCACATTTTTCCTTGTTGCCACAACTCTCGTTGTTGCAACTCTGAAATATCACGCCAACTCTTTGTGCAACAGTCCCACTGTACTATTAGCACAAGTTTCTCGCAAAAGAAGATGACGTAGACAACTGGATGAGTGATTAAGGACGAAAACTCACATGCTAACAACTCCCGGCTAATCTAAGTCAACATTTGTTAACCAAATATCAAATTCTCAAAAGAATTTTAAAAGGATGAGCTGTATGATTCTCTTACGTTGGCTATCCCATATTTCACTTAGTCTAGAATCTAGATACTAACATTTTGTTAAAATTTGCATACCAGAGGACAAGTGGTTCCCTAAGCCTTTGATCTTTGGCCTAGGGAAAAGTGTCCAAATTTATTTTTTACTTTTCTCCTAAAGTGACTTTATAAGTGGTAAAGTTAAATTAATTTAGAAGCGACTTTATAAGTGGTAAAATTACATTCTAATTTAAAAGTGACTTTATAAGTGGTAAAGTTACATTCTAATTTAAAGGTGACTTTATTAAAGTCAATGAAGAATTAGAAAGTGAAAAAATGATGGAAATAAAAGACTAAGTGGGTCTTTATTTAAGTGGGTAAGTTAAAAAATAGAAAGTGAGAATTAAATGCACATTTATTCTCATCCCTAGATCTAAATGAATCTCAGCCATTAGATCGTAGGATAACCCAAAAGGTCATTTAGTGAGTAAAAGGAGAAGAGAAGAAAAAAGATTGATTCAATCTTTCATGAGCATTTGAGAGAAAAGAAGAGAGAGCAAGGAGAAAAATTTTGAGCAGTGAGAAAGCGAAGGAGAGCAGCAAGAATACATTTCTGCAAATCTGTACAGCAGCATTTATTGGCACGCATCCCAAGGCAAAACCATACTATACGATAAAGACACAAAAATCGAGGAAGAGGGACAACAACAAGGGCACGAATTTTGAGGCAGATTTGGGCACAAATTTCGAGGCAGATTTGGGCACAAATTTCGAGGCAGACTTGGTGCTGAAATCCGTACGATCCTTACAATTTGTACAACAAGTTCGAGGCACGTTTTTGGAGGCTTGTTGTACAGCATTTACTGTTGTTTTATTGCTAGAAAAAATTATGTTTTGGTTGTTTGCTGATTGGCACGATTTCCGAGGCAGAGTTCAAGCACGAAAATCGAGATAGGTTATAATTTGTGGTCGTTGGAATTTTTACTTTGTATTTCAGTTTCTCTGTGAAAGCATTTTCAGAAATAAAGAAGAGCTCTCAAACTGGTTTTCCCCAAGAGTTGTAGGGGGGTTTTCCAGGGTCACATTGACCAAAAATCACTGTGTTATTTTCTATGTGTGTCTGTCATAATTTTGCTATGTTTTATTTCTGCAATTTCAACAGTTGTGAAATCTCTAAATTTGTGTTTTCATAAAAAATATTGTCATTTCCAGATTTAAGAATTTTTATCACGCTTGGATTTAAAACTAAATGCATGGAGTGATAAGGAAAACTGATAACTGAAGTGGGGGTTGAAATTTCATGGTATAAGAGCTTGGTTGGCTGAAAAGTGCAGATTGGGACAGCAAAGTGAAAATTACAGCACGCTGATTTTTACACAAAAAAACAAAAAACTTCACCATAGATTTGAAAATTTCAGTTTGGTAGGACAGTGAAACATGTCTTTGGGTTTGAGAGTTGAAGACAGGTTGGATGGGCAGAACAACTACAGTGCATGGAAGGAGAAAATCTAGAGCATCTTTGAGGAAGCAGAAATCTGGGGCATTATGGTAAATACCACATAGAACCTAGTAGTAGTACCTATTGACCCTATTCAATTGGCAGAGTTCAACAAAAAGAATGCTAAGGCAAAAAAATTGATTCTGGAAGGAATCAAGGATCTTGTCATTCCTCATGTGAGAGGAAAGACTTATGCACATGAGATGTGGACAGCCTTGACCAGTCTTTACTAGAGCTCAAATGAAAAAAGAAAAATGGACCTAAAGGAGAAACTAAAAGCCATTAAAATGGCTAAGACTGACAGTATTACAGCATACCTCACAAAGATCACTTCAATGAGAGATGAGTTGGCAGTCGTAGGTGAGATCATTGCACCCACTAAGTTGGTGAGGATTGCTTTGAATGGTCTTCCTAAGACTTGGGAGAATTTTGTGGATGGCATTGTTGCACGGGAAAACCTTCCCGATTGGGAGAGGTTGTGGGATGATTGCATTCAGAATGAGATCAGAAAGAACCGTCTTGGGGCAGCCAAACAGGGGGAGGAGGATGACAATGTGGCATTGTTAGCAAGAGGTAAGAAGGGCAGAGCAAAGAAGCAAGCTTCCAACAGTAGAGGCAAAGGCAAAGGCAAAGGTAAAGACAAGCAAAGTCAAATGTTGGAATTGTCAAAAGTTGGGACACTATGTTGTTGTGTGTCCGAAGAAGAAGAACAAGAAAGGGAAAGACAAACCCATGGCAGCTTCTATAGAGACAGCGAGCTTCTCAGAGAGCTTTGATCGGGAGTTTGGGTTCATAGCTTGTGAGGCCACTAGTGCAGGATCACCTACCATACAGGTTTAGAGGGAGTGTGCATTCCCTGCTACTAGCAAAGCATCTTCTAGCATTTGGTATGTTGACAGTGGCGCTTCCCACCACATAACAGGAGTCAGAGAGTACTTCTCAGAGCTTTCAGAGGGTGATATTGATATGGAGGTAGTACTTGGTGATGACAACATTGTTAGAGTAGTCGGTGTGGGGACATTCACATTTGATAGGGGACCCAAACCTCCCTTGAAAGTGTCAAATGTTTTATATGTGCCTATAATGAAGAAGAACCTGATATCCATCTCAGAACTTGAGGACAAAGGGTATGATGTGTTGTTCAGGAGAGGGCAGGTGCTTATATATCCTAGGGGAACTCTAGCTTCTTCAGCTAGAGAGATTGGTGTGTGCCATGCCAAGGTGTACAAGTTCTCATTCCAACCCCCGATGGCATTGAGTGGCAACACCCGAGACAGGACCGACAACAGATCTAGCAATTCAGAGTTGTGTGAGATTTAGTGCCGCAGGATGGGGCACATGTATCATGGGGCCTTGAGTACATTGCGGGAGATCACCACTGTTGTGCCAAATTTCAGTTCTAATCACCTTGATGTATGCATAGGATGTGTTATGGGGAAGTTTGCCAGAGCCCCTTTTCCCAATAGTGACAGCAGAGCGATCGGGATCCTTGACTTGATTCATACCGATGTGAGTGGTCGGATGTCTCATGTATCCTTGAGTGGCTATGAGTAGTATGTTTTATTCATTGATGACCACCCCAGGAAGACCTGGATTTATTTCTTGAAGACCAAGAGTGAGGTCTTCAAGCGGTTTCAAGAGTTCAAAGCTCTTGTGGAGACCCAGACAGGTAGGAAGATCAAGGTCCTTAGATCGGACAATGGAGGGGTGTAGCCTTGGTGAGTTTGTTGATTTTTGTGTTGAGGCAGGCATTAGAAAGGAGTTCACAGTTCCCCCAGCAGAATGGGGTTGCAGAGAGGAAGATCAGATCCATTGTAGGGGCTGCCAAAGCCATGCTTCATGATCAGGGGTTACCTTTATTTTTGTGGGCAGAGGCATGCAAAACTGTTGTGTACTTGTAGAACATGAGTCCACATTGTGCCGTGGGGAATGTTACTCCAGAGGAGTCCTTTTCTGGGAAGAAGCTTCATGTTGGGCACTTTCGTATCTTTGGGTGCCTTACATATTCCTATGTCCCCAAGGAGAACAGGACCAAGCTAGAGCCCTCTACAGACAACAGCATCTTTATGGGTTATAGCAATACCTTGAAAGCTTATCAGATTTATATTCCTGCGCAGAGAAAAGTGGTTGTTAGGCCGAATGTGAAGTTCGAGGAGGGGAGAGCTTACAAGAGGTCACGGGAGTTAGAGTATCCAGGGTCACCAGACCCTCGGGAGCAGCTGAGTCAGTCACAGGGATCCAGTGGTCAGGGATCAGTGGGTACGTCGATTACAGTGTCAGGTCCATCAGTGAGAAGTGGCTCTCAAAGTCAGGTGGGTGGTTCTTCGGGCAACATGCAGGGAAGCCCACAGAGCAGTTCACAAGGTAGTCCACTCATGGACAGCCCACACGGTACTTCAACATCTACAAGCACAGATTCAGGCATGAGGTCAATTGGCAAGCCTTCAAGCGTTCAGTGTTCTGATGATGATGAGGATTCTTTCACTCCGGTGGGAGAAGTATGCTTAGGGAAGAGGAAGCCCAAGTGGCTTCAAGATACTTTGCGCAAGGCCACATCAGTTGATGGGCCAAAGAGACAGGTTAGAGAGAGTAAACCACCTGAGCAGTTTTGTAGTTACATGGCATTGGTAACAAGCATTATTGACTCCGAGCCTTCTAGTTATCAGGAGGCAGCCACCCAGGAGGTCTAGAGAGAGGCCATGATGGAGGAGTATTCTTCTATTATGAAGAACGATGTTTGGGAGGTAGTGTCAAGGCCTAAAGGTAAATCAATTGTTACTTCCAGATGGCTCTACAAGATAAAGCATGCTACAGATGGCAGCATCAAAAAGTTCAAGGCTCGATTTGTGGTGAGAGGGTTCTGACATGTAGAGGGAGTTGACTATGAGGAGACCTTCGCTCCCGTAGCTCGGTATACATCTATTCGCTCCATTATACCGATTACAGCAGAGATGGGTTGGAAGATCCACCAGATGGATGTAAAGACCACATTTCTCAATGGCTTCATTCATGAGGAGATTTATATTGACCATCCGCAAGGCTTTGAGGTGCATCGGAAGCAGTCCCATGTATGCAGATTGAAAAAGGCACTCTATGGCCTGAAGCAACCTCCTAGAGCTTGGTACTTTAGGATTGATACATACTTGCAACAGTTGGGTTTCACAAAGAGTGAGGCTGATCCGGACCTATACTTCATTGTGGTGGGTGAGGAGCCTCTCATTCTGGTGTTGTATGTTGATGACTTGATCATCAATAATGTAGAAAGACTCATTGAGGGCTGCAAGAGAGATCTTGCTTCAGAGTTTGAGATGAAGGATATCGACTTGACGCATTATTTTCTGGGATTGGAGGTGTGGCAAGAGGAAGGGCATTTCTTCCTGGAACAAGGGAAGTACAATAATGTAGAAAGACTCATTGAGGGCTGCAAGAGAGATCTTGCTTCAGAGTTTGAGATGAAGGATATCGGCTTGATGCATTATTTTCTGGGATTGGAGGTGTGGCAAGAGGAAGGGCATTTCTTCCTGGGACAAGGGAAGTACATTGTGGATATTCTTAGCAGATTTCACATGCAGGACTGCAAACCCATGTCTACACCTATGATCACTAACTGGAAGAAGCTTCACGCTTCTGATTCCGAGTTGGTGGATCCTGCTCTATACAGACAGTTGATTGGTTGTTTGATGTATTTGGTCAACACTCGACCAAATATATGTTTTGCAGATAACACTATGAGTCAGTTCATGTGTGAACCCAGGAGAGTTCACTAGGTGACTGCAAAACACATTCTTCGCTACTTGCAGGGGACTGTGGATTTTGGTCTGGATTATAGACAAGGTGATGGAGTGAGACTAGCAGGGTACATGGATTCAGATTGGGCAGGTTGTGCTTCATATAGGAAGAGTACTTCCGACTCTTGTTTTGGGTTGGGTTCGGCAGTTGTGTCGTGGATCAGCCGGAAACAACAGTGAGTTGCATTGACCTTAGCTGAGGCAGAGTATATGGCTGCTAGTTTGGCTAGTTGTGAGGCCATATGGCTTCGCAATATGTTGTTTGGTCTATTTGGTCAGGCATTGAGACCTTCAGTAATTTACTGTGATAATCAGAGTTGCATAAAACTCATGGAGAATCCAGTTTTTCATGACAGGGCAAAGTATATTGAGATCAAGTATCACTTCATTAGAGACTATGTCCAAAAGGGAGGTGTCAAGCTTGAGTACATTTCCACAAATAAGCAGGTAGCGGACATTTTCAACGAAGCCTTACAACAAGGCAAGCATGTCTACTTCAGAGACAAGATGGGAGGGGTGATGAACACTTTCCTCGGTAAGAGGGAGTGTTAAAATTTGAGTACCGAAGGATAAGTGGTTCCCTAAGGCTTTGATCTTTGGCCTAGGGAAAAGTGTCCAAATTTATTTTTTTACTTTTCTCCTAAAATGACTTTATAAGTGGTAAAGTACATTCTAACTTAAAAGTGACTGTATAAGTGGTAAAGTCACATTCTAATTTAAAGGTGACTTTATTAAAGCCAATGAAAAATTAGAAAGTGAAAAAGTGACTATGGAAATAAAAGGCTAAGTGGATCTTTATTTAAGTGGGTGAGTTAAAAAATAGAAAGTGAGAATTAAATGCACATTTATTCTCATCCCTAGATCTAAATGAATCTCAGCCATTAGATCTTAGGGTAATCCAAAAGGTCATTTAGAGAATAAAAGGAGAAAAGAAGAGGAAAAGATAATTCATTCTTTCATGAGCATCTAAGAGAAAGAGAAGAGAGAGCAAGGAGAAAATTTCTAAGCAGTGAGAATACATTTCAGCAAATCTGGACAACAACACTTATTGTCACGCATCCCAAGGCAAAACCGTGCAGCAGGAGAAAGGCACAGAAATCAAGGAAGAGGAACAGCAGCAATGGCATGAATTTTGAGGCAAATTTGAGCACAAATTTCGAGGCATTCGGACTACTGAAATCTGTACGATTCGTACAACAAGTTCGGGGCATGTTTTTCGAGGTTGGCTGTACAACATTTACTATTGTTTTATTGTTGGAAAAAATTGTGTTTTGGTTGTTAGCTGATTGGCACGATTTTCAAGGCAGAATTCAAGCACGAAAATCGAGATAAGTTGTAATTTGTGTTTGCTGAAATTTTTACAGTGTATTTCAGTTTCTCTGTAAAAGCATTTTCAGAAATAAAGAAGAGCTCTCAAACTGTTTTTCTCCAAGAGTTGTAGGGGGTTTTTCCAAGACCACATTGACCAAAAATCACTGTGTTATTTTTTGCGTGCCTGTCATAATTTTGTTGTGTTTTATTTCTGCAATTTCAGCAATTGTGAAATCTCTAAATCTATGTTTTCATAAAATTATTGTCATTTCCAAATTTTAGAATTTTTATCATGCTCGGATTTAAAACTAAACGCATGGAGTGATAAGGAAAACTGATAATCGGAGTGGGGGTTGAAATTTCTTCACATTTTGTATAAATACCTGAATTCTTTCAAAGCCTGGGGCACAAGTATTGTTAAAATGCATTGTGTAATTTCTACACCCCTGCAATGAAAAGTGTCTTTTGCTCCAACTATTCGATGGCCTTCTCGTGATCTATTGAATTGAAGATTTAATAGTAACTTATCTAACGAAGTAACTTGTGAAATTGATATCATGTTGTCTACGCTTTATTTCTAAATTATTTATTTATAAGTCATTTGCATCATTGCCTTGTGCTATTGTGTAAATGTTACAACAATCAAGAATATCATCATACTTGAACAAGTCACCTCTTGTAGCTATTGTGTTTACTTTCTGTGAGTGTGTTTACTTTCATGCAATTGTGATTTACCTTACTTGCGATTTACTTTCTTGCAAAGCGTGTTTCATTTCCTGCAAGGTGTGGTGTATTTGATTAGATCAGCGACATGTGAAAGAATCATTATCTTGTATTGTGGTAACATTTATATTACTACAACCTCAAGACACACAACATATTGCACTAGCACATACAATGCACGACAGTTCACAAGTCCCAAACAAATCCAAAATTGACAATTAAATGAGAATACTTTTGGTTGTCTTCCCAAGTTATTCGAAGGATAATTAAAAGACATGTCACTAGGTAGAGGGCCCTTAGGTGATATAATTGGCCTAGGGAAAGATACCTTAATCATTGAATGGGATCAATTCTATTAGTATACTAACCCTACACTAAACAAGGATGTGCATAAGCTTGGGTTTATTGATATGCAATGATGAAGGAATAGCTAGACATATAGAAGTTATATAAAGAGTTTATTTAATGATTGGATCAACAAAATGAAAAAGGTAAACCCTCATAAAGGCTTCAAGTTGAAGATTGCCTACAATTAGGGTTTCTAGAGTAAAAAATAGATTAGGATGACATCAACACTATATGGTGACGACTCACCACTATAAGAGTTAGTTTTGCATTTAAAAGGCAAAAGGACTCTAACCCTAGATTTTCATCCACAAACATCCAGTCAAAATGTCCCCAAATGTAAATCAGGAAGGGATCCTCTATTTATATGATGTATATCCCTTCACGTTTACAAAAATATTAGCATTATCAACCCTCAAATACCTAAACTAATATATAAAAAACCATCTCAAGATCAAGTGAAAGTCGCAACCATTAGGGACAATGATCATAGATGCATCACAGTGGACCACACTTAATTGTTAAGGGTGTAATAACAATTGAAACTGAGATCACCTTCAAATAACTAGATAGAATAAGAACCATAAAAGTGTTCCCTAATTTTGTTAAGAATGGCTAGATAATTAGCCCTATTATAATGACAATGGAGGGGAAGGAATTCAAGGCATGGCCATGCGACCAGTTGATAGACGTCCATCATCCTTAGTGTATAGATGTAAAGAGGAAGCAATCATGGAGGCATGAGTTAACCCATCCCTCATCCTACTCTTTCCACCCCTCTAAGTAAACTTTTTCTTCTTTTAAAAAAGCTTTGACAATGTAATGCCCCCAAAGTGCTCCTGAAGTATAGGCGCGTCGAGGCCCTCTGAGTGTGCAACACCGACGAGGTTCCTTGGAGTTGCAATGACCAACTTACAAGTATTTGTCCCAGATTACACTTCTAACACTTTTATTCACGTGTTAGATATATTATGTGTGTGGAATCCAACATGTAAACAGAACACAAGCATAATGCCCAATACTAAATTAACATTCCTCTCATGTGCAAGTGTCGCCACTCCATTCCAAGCGTTGCAACTCCCTATAGCCACTACAACTCTAGATATAGTGTGCAGTTGTTGCAACCTCCTATAGCCGCTACAACTCTGGATATAGAGTGTAGTTGTTGCAACTCCAATCATAATCATCATTGTTGCAACTCTGGTGTTGCCACTTACAGAGATAATGATGTTGCAACTTACCTATGATCCAATGAAGATGCTACAACTCTTGCATCGCCACTTTGTTGCTCAATTCTCTACATTTTTACTTATTGCAACTCTCGTTGTTGCAACTCTGACATATCATGCCAACTCTTTGTGCAATGGTTCAACTATGCAGTCAAGACAAGTTTCCCACGATAGAAGATGACATAGGCAAGTGGGTGAGCGATTAAGAAGGACAACTCACATACTAACGACTCCCAACTAATCTGAGTCGACATTTGTTAACCGAATACCAAATTCTAGAAATAATTGTATAAGGATGAGCCGTCTGCTTCTCTTAGGTTCGCTATCTGATCTTTAACTCAGTTCATATGCTAATATTTTGTATAAACACCCGAATTCCTTCAAAACCCAGGGGGGAAATAAAAAGTATTGTTAAAACACATTGTGTTATTTCTACATTCCTACAACGAAAAGTGTCTTTTGCCCCAATTATTCAATGGCTTTCTCATGATATATTGAATTGAAGATTTAATATTACCTTGTCTAAGGAGGTAGGGCCCCCTCCTTAGCCCGGTACTGCTTGTAGCACTAGCTTATATTTTGTATTTATAAATATATTAATTTGTAGTTAATCACTCTGGCTGCAACTTCATTATTTTCCTTTTGCTACAATAAAACTCTTATGCCACATTTCGATTGACTACTTATTGCTACAACTCCAAGTTATACATTTCAGGCATTAGCTTCATGGGTAATTGATTGTCTAACTAATGTCGTGCAGATTGGTTTCTGGGAATTTTGGTTGTTGTTGCAAGTTCCCTGTATCTTATTTTTGCTTAATTTCAGCACGGTAGTACTTTATAGATAAGAGTTGTGTGAATCTAATTTCTTGATTTATACGCTTTATTTCTAAATTATTTATTTATCACATTTGCACAATAAGCACGTGTTATTGCATAAATGTTACAACAATCAAGAATATCATCATACTTGAACAAATCACCTCTAGCAGCTATTGTTTTTACTCTATCAGTGTGTTTACCTTCATGCAATTGTGATTCGCCTTCCTTGCGATTTACTTTCTTGCAAAGAGTGCTCCATTTCCTGCAAGGTGTGGTGTGTTTGATTAGATAAGTGACATCTGAAAGCATCCTTATCTTGTACTCTGGTGACATTTAGATTACTACAACCTCAAGATACACAACAAATTGCACCAATCACTAGGTACAATGATCATAGATGCATCATAGTGAACCACACTTAATTGTTAAGGGCGTAATAACAACTAAAATTGGGATGACCTTAAAATATCTCACTAGAAAAAGTCCCATAAAAGTGTTCCCTAATTTTATTAAGGATGGCTAGATAATCATCCCTATTAGTTCTTTCCAGCCCCTAAGGGGAGTTGACGAAGGTCTTCAAGGAAAGGTGCCATGGCCATGCAACTAGTTGATGGAGGTCCATCATCCTTAGTGTATAGATGAAAAAAGGGAGCAATCATGGAGGCAAGGGTTAACCCTTCTCTCATCCTACTCTTTCCACCCCTCTGAGGCAACTTTTTCATCATTTTTAAAAGCATTGACTATGTAATGCCCCCAGAGCGTTGCTTGAGTTAAAGTGTGTGGAGGCCCTTTGAGCGTGAGGCATCAACAGGGTTCCTTATAGTTGCAATGACCAGCTTAAGAGTATTTTTCTATGAGATTACACTCCTAGCACTTCTATTCACATGTTAGATATATTATGTTTGAGGCATCGACGTGGGTTCCTGACAGTTGCAGTGACCAACTTACGAGTATTTGTCTCGCAGATTATACTCCTAGCACTTCTATTCACATGTTAGATATATTATGTTTGTCGAATCCAACATGTAATCAAAACACAAGTATAATGACCAATCTTCAATTAACATTCCCTCTCATGTGTAAGAGTCTAATCATCACATTATTATTGTCATGTTACAATATTATGTCACGTTCACACAATACAATAATGCTCATAAAGAAGTACACCAAGATATCGAAAAAGGGGCCAGCAGTAAACCCACAAATTTTATCATAAACGTTTCACAAATGCATTACAATGGTGCCAAATATCCAAGTTAGCTCTTTATTTGCTCCTGAATGAAGCCCTAAAATCTACATTCAAAACAACCTACTCAATCCACCCATGGGTTCGCACCTTTGGTTGTTAAAGAGACTTCACAGTGCGGCATACTACTGAAATCAAAATTCCAAACCCTTAGCTACAATCATCGTCCAACTCGCGCATAGAACCTCCTCTCGAAATTTGGTCAGTTAAGTTTGTTTCTTTACTTTACCTGTGAGGATAGCCTGAACCTCAAATTCAATTCTGCCATACTTCGTGGCTCGGACTTGCAGCAAGGTTCAAAGTTGCTATTAGACACCTAATTTGTTAGGGTTATGGTGGACGATCACTACATGTCCATGAAACTGTGGAAGTTGAAACCAACGATTTGTATGTTGCATTTATATGTACATCATTCTTGATAGAAGTTGAATTAATTTCCAACGATGGTATCAAATTGTGGTAGATATGATATTCATTGAATAGAATAAAAATACTACTCGATGTCAATATGGGCATAGAAAAACTTTGTCGTAGTGTATGTTGGTCTTGGAATCAACCACGCCATTGTTGAGTCAAAAGAGAGCATAGTCCAAAGGGACATTGCTCAGTTTCCATTGTAGCCGAAATAGAGGTATAGATTGACTAGAAAGAGCACGTGCATTGCTGAAAGAAATCCAAGAGTTTCTTCACATAAGCCAATGTTTTTTCATTAAGGATCCACTGGGAGGTGGTAAGGATGACCTGAAAGGCTTCGAAAGAGTGTGTCATAGACACCTTGATGTTGTTGTCTAGGTTGAGTCTCACCATGGCCGAGTATATATTCATATGTTAAATTGACATCATTTGCGGAACATTGCTCCCTTCGTTTCTTAAATGGTTGAAGATTTTTGGTGGTCTTGTAAGTATATTGTCTTCATAATATTCTTTACCAAATATTTTAATCAATTTATATATTGCAATATGCAGAATGTCAATCCAACGTCTGTAAATTACTTAATCAACACTAGTTGTATATTAATAGGTGCATTTTTTGGTAATATAAGCTAAATGTCTCTTCGTATGTGAAGATTTGTACCATAAGCTATTGCAACATTTTAAGCATTCGTCCCTAGAGAAGTTCAGAAAACTCATCGACTCATGAAGCCATAATAGCTACAATTGATCAGCGCTAAGCCTTATCCTGAGGAAGCGCTGGTGGGACGCAGCTTTTCTGCAGGCCATTTTGTTGTGCAAAAAGACGTTAGAAGAGAAAGAGAAGCACAATGAGGGAATTTTTCCTCAGAGGACTTCCAGCCAAGGAGTCTGAATTCTCACTAGCTGCACAGCAGTGGAGAGAGGCAAATCTACAAGCTCCAAAAGGGAGTGCGTAGGCCAGTCCAGTGCTACGCAGAGGAGAGGGAGCAATTCGACATTTTTTTGGCAGAGATGGCAGCCACATCTCCAGGAGAGAGGTGGGGTGATCTAGAGATGTAGTTCGAAAGGACTGCAAATGGGCAGGATCCTTGAGGAACCCACCTCTTGGATCATTACCTTGCTACGGGAGCCCAGTTTTGTGGTAGCAGGATGGACTAGTGTCGGATCATGCCGAGGAGTGTCGGAGACACAGTTGCAGCGGCTAGGAGCGCCAGAGACTGAACAGCACAGAGCAGAGTTGGTAGCAGTGCAGATGTCACAGAGCAGAGATCAGCAGCAGCGCAGATGCTTCAGAGGGTCAGCGCAGAGACTAGCAGCGATCATGTTCCAACATTCACATGGTATCATACTGAACATAGTTAGTTCAGTAATTTGGGATGTTTTTTCGTTGCTCATGCAGTAGCAGCAGCAGTTGGCAATGGCAGTGCCAGCAGCAGCACGGAAGCAGAATTTCAGAGAGTTTCAGTACGCAGAGACTAGCAGCAGTCATGTTCCAACATTCACATGGTATCATACTGAACACAGTTAGTTCAGTAATTTGGGATGTTTTTTCGTTGCTCATGCAGTAGCAGCAGCAGCTTGCAGTGAAGAGGCAGTTGGCAGTGCCAGTGCCAACAGCAGCACAGATGCAGAATTTCAAAGAGAGTTGCAGTACGGATGCAATGTTGACAGCGGCAGTACAAATGCAGCGTTTGCGCAGTAGTTGGTGGACAGGATGTCAGACATCAACAACGCAGAAGGAGATGCTACAAAACAGAGTGATGCTTCAGTAGGTTGCATTGCTAGAGCACATTCCTCGCTAAGATGTAGTGTTGATTTCTGGTAGCATCGAATGTGATCTATGTCTCAAATTTTGCAAGGAAGCTTAAACACATGTATTCCAAAGAACCCAGAAAGCGTTTTGGGAAATTCCACCCAGAAACAGTTTTATTAAAATAATTAATTTTTTTAATGGGACCATAAAATAATTAATGGGTATTAATCTAATTGTGTGTGTAACTTCGAGGATCAAGCAGAAATGATCTTAGCCATTGATTAGCTTCTAATCTAGGTCGTTGAATGTCAACGAGGAGATTATTTAAGGAGGCTTGAGGGTCATTTGGAAAAACACACACACAGAGTTCAGAAGTTCGATTTTCTGAAGTAAAGCAACTGCGATGAGAATTTTGATTGTGAGTTGTTGCAAAGAGGGGAAGAGAGAGTTTTGGTTGGAGGATATCTTCTCCGGAGCCAAGAATACTCAACAGAGAGGCAAAAACACACACAAGGGAGGCAGTGCAAAGGGTAGAGAGGGTGATGCAGAGCCAAGAAGGGCTCATGCAGGCTCCACACAAAGCAACGCAGCAGCTTCCAGCAAAGAGATCCAAATTTGCTAAAGGAGTTGACGTTTCTAAGCCAGGAGGGCTGGAAAAGGCTCCTGGAGGCAGATCGATTCTCGTTGGGCTGACGTAGTGACTTAGAGGCTGACGCAGGGCAGGGCCCACGCAAGACAACGTAAAAGTATTTGGGAAACTCACAGTTCAATTGTCGAATCAGCCGGGATCAACAGTGTTGAGTGAGGTAATCTCACCAGTCTTTCTTGCAAAGTGATTTTCTCTGTAACTGGATTGTCGAGAGGGCATCCAAAGTTGTATTCAAAATACTTCTACATAATAATAAAAACCCTCAAATCTAATGCACCAATTTTCCTGCATTAGGTTTTTTCGGGGACATTTGTCCAAAAAATACTATATCACTTGTGTATCTTTAATGTTCTATTCTTGTTTTGGGCAAATCTATTAATTAAGTGAAGGTCGTAGCTGTATTAGCTTCAATATTTGTTTTAGAAAGCAGTAAATAATTTGTTTCAGTAAATAACAAATAGGAGAGTTTAATCAGTGGTTAGAATATCTGTCTCCGACTAAGACGTACTACTGTCGACGGCATTCTCTGTTGGGTGAGCCATTTCTGGCACCCAGGTTGTATTCTGAAAACTGAATATTAATAAAACCCTCTAAATAGTTGCACCAATTTTCCCGCATTGGGTTTTTATGGGGACATTAGTCCAAAAACAACGGTGCCACTTGTGTGTTTGTTTTCTTTCAGTTGATGATCTGTATGTGTTGATACTGTACTTGTATTTATTTTCAATATTTACATGGTAAATAACTTGTTAAGTAACTAAACAAGTAGGAGGAAATAAATCAAATAGTATAGGAAGAATTTCTAATGGTTAGAGTTAGAAATTCCAACACAAGGGTGAGGTCTTTAGTCATTTTAGAGATTTCAAAGCTCAAGTGGAGAACATGACAGGAAGGAAGATCAAGGTGTTGAGGACAGACAGCAGGGGAAAATACACATCTAATGCATTCATTGATTTCTACAAGAAGGCAGGAATCAAGAAGGAGAATACAATGACCTACAACCTACAACAAAATGGGGTTGCAGAGATGAAGAACCACTCTATCACTAGTGCGGAGAAGGCCATGATCCATAATGAGATTTTTCAATATTTTTTAAGACTGAGGCATGCAGCAAAGTTGCATATCTACATAATAGAATGCCCACACCAGATTCTAAAGGGTTAGACACCAAAGGAAACATTCACAGGTATAAAGGCTAAGATAGGACATCTCAAGCTATTTGGTTTTCCAATCTATACACATACTTATGGAAAAGAGGACAAAGATGCAACCCTCACGTGAGAGAGGCATCCTCGTGGGATACAACAAGGATTTGAAGGCTTATAGAGTTTTCCCAGTAGATCAATGGAAGATAGTGTTGAGTCGAGGTGTCAAGTTGACCTACCAACATATGCAAAGGGGCCTCAAAAGGAGGAACCAATGGAGGAGCTGAGAGCAAAGCCTTCCAATAACAGAGATAGCTAGCATGTCGAGCCTCCTAAGACCACTTTCAGGGACATCAAACCTCTGCAAAAGTTTCCAATGTGCATGGCTTTAGTGACCAACATCATAGACTCAAATCCTTACAGCTTGGAGGAAGCAACTAGCCATCAAGTGTGGAGAGATGCCATGGTGGAGGAGCACAACTCCATCATGAAGAATGATGTTTGGGAGATTGTACCAAGACTAAAGGAGAAGATAGGTGTGACTTCCAAGTGGCTTTACAAGGTAAAGCATGTAGCAGATGGTAGTGTGGATAAATACAAGGTCAGATTTGTGGCTCTTGGGTTCTCTTAGAAAGAGGGAGTAGACTATGAGGAGAATTTGCTCTCATAGCCAAATACTCCACTATTTGAACAGTTCTTTCAATAAATTTTGAGATGGGATGTAGCATCCATCAAGTGGATATGAAAATCAGCTTCCTGAGTGGCATCATTGAGGAATAAATCTACATCAAGCAACCACAAGGGTTTGAAGTCCATGACATAGAGCACATGCATACAGGCTTAAGAAAGCCCCGTATGGACTCAAACATGTGCACAGGGCCTGGTATGCCAGGATTGACAATTATCTATAGGGCATAGCCTTCACCAAGAGTAAGGCAGATCCCAACCTATACTTCTTGTTGGTTGGATCTGAGACCCTCATTTTGGTGTTATATGTTGACGATCTCATTCTGATAAGTGCAGAGAGACTAATGCAGGTTGCAAGTCAAATCTAGAGTTAGAATTTGAGATGTAGGATATTGGGTCAATGCATTACTTTCTCGAAGGTTTGGCAATAACTAGGTGAGATCTTCCTCAAATAGGGAAAGTGCACTCTAGAGATGATAAAGAGTTTCAGGATGAAGGATAGCAAACCGATGGCCACTCTAATGGTGATGAATTTGAAGAATATTGATTCTTCAGTTTCAAAGTTGATAGACTCCAAATAGTACAAGTTGTCAAGTAGTTGATTGGTTTATTGATGTATCTGGTCAACACTCGACCAAACATAAGCTTTGTTGTTAACAACCTAAGCCAATTCATAGTGGAACTAAGGGAGATTCACTAGATTGCAACAAAGCATGTGCTCAGATATTTTCTAGTCTAGTGTTTGTTTGGTTAATTTCTCAGAGCCATTTTCCCTGTAAGGGAGCTCTTGTAAGTTCTGAAGATAATTTTAAATGATGAACTAATCTAGAAGACCAAATTAGGGAAAATGCCCTTACCATTTCTCTCTAGAAAAAATCCTATAGAGAATTAGTAAATCAACAAGTATTTGATTTTAACAAAATTATCATTGAAATGGCAAATGGAAAGACCTCTTCGAAAATTCTATTATTGCTATGAGTCATGGTGAAGATAAACGAAATCATTTGAAAATATAGCAATCAAACATGTGTTTTAATAATTGAATTAATCTACAGATAAATTATCCAAGCCTTACTCCTACAAGAAGGCTCATTGATCACAAATGAGAAAATGAAAAAGGAATTTTTTTAAGAGACCTTTTTAACATTTATGAAAAACTTGTATTGTTGATTTTCTAGAATTGAGAATGACTCATGTAACTATCCTTGAAAAAAAGTGATGTAATTTGTTGGCTTAAGCCAAATCATGATGGAAGGCTGTATATGAACTCCTCTTGACTATAATCCAACAAATGTTTCTCAAACAACTTTTTTTTCTTTTGCAACAACCAAGAGACATAGTCATCACTATAATGAACCCTATATAAAGGCTTGTGAACTCTATTTTAAGCTACCTCAAGTGGTCGGGCTCAACCGAAGTGGCCAAGGATATGGCCATGAAGTTGAGATGAGTCACAGCTTATGTGGTTGTTTTTTGGTTATTGGTTACTTATTTCCATCTCACGTCATTTTTTATTCCTAACAACCAATGTCAGAGCACAGGTTGCTTTGAGAGAGAGATTGTGAAAGTTGTAAGATGGAGAATTTGTTTGTCTACTATGTTTGTGTAGGAGGTATATATTATTGTTGGTTGAAGATTATCTAAATCTCTGAAGAAAGTTGCAACTATTGTGTTTTTCAAGTGTTGTTGAGATCATGAAGGTGTTGTAAAAGCTTGTGTTTAGATCTACTTCAGTACATAACAAATGTGTGAGTCAAAAACTAGTGTCAAGTCACTTATTCTGGATGCTAAAATTCAATCGTTTTTTTTTATTACTAGAGAGAGTTACCCATTTGGCTAAAATCCAATGTATTATTGGGAGTATAAAGATCTAGACCATACTTATATCTAAGGTTGTAAAGTTAGTACAAAATCTAAATGGAATGACCTCCAGTAGACTAGATTGACATTAGGTGATAACCCTGATAAGCAATCATAGTTTTTCTATTGGCTCAAGTTTTGGGCACATGATGAGTCTAATTGTTGGAGCCTTCGTTAATTTTGAATGATTTTGACCAGTTTTCACTGACCAAAGGGCGGGAAAAGGACAAATGACAACAACGATTGGGTGGCAGAACGAACAGTTGTGAAGGAGTGATGGCAAGGCAAAGGCAGCCAAGGAGACGGGAAGGCGCAAGCAGCCAAGACAGAAAGCAGCCGAGCAAGAACTGGAAATCTACACAATCGGGAAGGACATGAAAGGGGAAGAACAGAGAGGAAGAAGGTTGTTGTTGAACCCGCAAGAAGCAGAAGTAGATGGTTGCAAAAGAGGTACGCGGGTGTAGATGCTGAAGCAGAGAGAGCTGGGATCCGAGGGACTCGGTTGCGAAGCTAATCTAACCCGAGCGATTGAGTCAGGTATTCTATGTAATGTTTATGGCGAAATGCCGGATTATGATGTATTATGTTATGCTAAATTAATATAAGATAGAGCTAATGGTTGTTGCGACTTCTAATGCATTGAGCACCATGATTTGTGGGCCTATTAAAATTTTAAGTAGTCTGCATGTTGCATGTAAATGGTAATTCATAGATTGATGTGAGGATGTTGTTGGTTATGTGTTCTTTATGATGGATCTATGCGTATGAGTTATGGGTACTGTTATCTTTGTTTCATGTAATATGGATGCATATGTGTGTGATCGCCTATGCCCGGTTATATTCTCTCGACCCCATGCTGAACCCTTCTCCCTTTTAGTCGCGGCGCGCTTCGGGTGAGACTCCTTGCCCTTCGGGGTGAGGTGAAAATGCCAGCGTTGTCCTAGACTACATCGGACCATTGTTGGCCTCATGTGCCTAAACCTAGGGTCTTTTCCCTCATGACTCTTTCGAGCCAACACTAACCTTGATGTTGTACAACATTCAAATACTTGTTTTACCTTGAAGGAAATGATGTAATGTTGCAAGGGTTGCATGATCAATTGTACGTGACACCCTTCAGTTTTTGGACCAATTTGCAAACCCTGACATTAGGCAAGTTATTTAAGCATATATTTTGTATAGGCATTTGTTTTTTGCTAGAGTTGCCAATTTGGCTAAAATCCAATGTAGATGATGGAAGTACAAAGATCTAGACTATACTTATATCTAAAGTTGTAGAGTTAGTACAGAAGCTAAATGGAATGAGTTCTAGCAAACAAGATCAACATTAGGTGATAACCATAGTAAGCAAACATAGTTTTTTCTATTGGCTAGTGTTTTGGGCACATGATGAGGCTAATCTTGATGTTGTTGTACAATACTCAAATACTTGTTATACCTGAATTGAAATGATATAATGTTGCAAGCACTCCATGATTGGTTGTACTTGACACCCCTGAGTTTTTGGTCCAATGTGTAAAACCTAGCCTTATGCAGGTTATCTAAGCATACATGTTGTAGCACATGGAATCATCCCTCTCATGCATGGATAGGATGTAGGATCGATTTTTGGAATGAACCAGTTGATTGTGGTAGGTACTCTTACGTTGGCTCGATGTTGTTGGAGATGTTCAATATTCTATTAAGGAGAGAATGTATGAAGCAATCTTAGAATGTCAGATAGTTGGGACCAAGTCATGGTTAAGGAGGAATTTAACATGCAAATGAAAATATTTTCTAGAGAACTAGTGAGTACAATGGTTGCCATCCATGTAGCTCAACAAATGGATTTCCATTTATATGGACATCAATATCATATTTGCGTATGTACAAAAGGAAGGAGCAAGTAAGCCCAATAATGAAGAAACTAAAGATGAGAACATGACTCAAATCAAGACAAAGACAACAAATCAATAAGTAGAAGATTAGATAAGAAGATAAACATTAAGGAATCATATCATAAATGCTTAGCAAAAATTATTAAGGGGGAGTTTTGGAATATTATAATTACATTGGTAATGAATCTAGAAAGCTCTAGATCTAGTTTTGTTTTGAGACCATGGTTTAAGTAACCCATTGTATTTGTATAATGAAGGCTATATAAAGGTTTTTAAAGTTTGTTATAAGCTGCCTCAAGTAGTCAAGCTCGTCGGAAGTGGCCAATGATACAAGAATAGGTTGAGATGAGCCGCAACTCATCCGTGTGGTTGTTTTCTTGTTATTGGTTAATGATTTCTGTCTCACTTTATTTTTATTTCTAACAAGTCTGGACACTCTCTCCGCTCATGGAAAACGCCACCCTCCTATAGGTTCTACACACTCCCCACCCATGGAAAAATGACCCCCCTGACCCTCATGTGAATCCCTCTCCTCCTCCCCAAGAAGGCTCACGATTTTCTTGCATGGCAATACATGGATCCATCTTGAAAATCAAGGTGGGTTCTTTTTCTATCACTGGATAATGTTTTCCCTCTATCCCAATGACCCCCCATATCTTCATAATTGTGGGTGGTTGGTTTCCCAACTACCCAAATTTAAATTATGAAAGATAAGTAACAATTCGGTTTTTTATTTTTTTAAATAAAACGTAATTAATTATATCTACAGACAGGAAAAAAAAAGTTGTGCATACATCTTTCTCTATATGCATTATCCAACGTCCACTTATTTTGGCATATATGAAGATATTTCCCTTTCCCTCACTGAAATTTGAAATTCCTTCAACAATATCTACCAGATTTCCAGTAGATTCAATTCATCCCATCCCATCCCAGACAATATTTTACATGAAGAGACCACCTATAAAATGTAAAAGCAATTCATCAACCACTAATAAAATTAGATGAAAGAACATTTTCCATGACCACATTTATAAAGGACAAAGTTGCTTTTCAATGACCACATCCATCAAGGACAAAGTAGCAAGGTGTGACAAAATCGCTTAAAAGGTTTTCGACCCCGCAGCATATCTTACACTTCAAGATCCTCCAGCAACAATATAGGCAAAGGAATCAGAATAGGCATGGGCAGAGACTGATCCAGATCGAAGATCCAAAAGCAAAGACAACAGTAACAGAGGTACCAACACCGTCAGCAATTGTTTAAGCACCACTAGCAGAAGGAGCAATTGTATTCATATTAAAGTGAAAACTACCTTATCTAGCCCATTGAGATGGAGAAGAAACTGAAAGGAATATCGTACATCAGTATAAATATTGTGGGAAATATAAAATTTGAGGATGATCATATACTTCAACAGACACATTATCAGCCACGATACCATACACAGCAAAAATCCCTGATGGAATCGCCATTTTTTTCAAATATAAGGCAAATACTCTTGCGATATAGTATCATAGGGCTCCAGCTGTAATGAGGAACCATGATACGGAATATATCTCACTTGGAAAACTACGGTGGGGCTATCCATGGGTTTATGATTTTATATAAAATCAATTGGGAACATCGGCCCTTCATAGAGAAAACGCAAATAAACTTAAACGCATAAAATTCCTGAATAACTTAAAAACCGTTTGAAGCATGAACATATTCATATACAGTCAACCAAATTCCAAGTTTAAACCTATGACCTATCTATCATTCGAGGTTGATGTAAAAGCGTCCTCGGCCATTATAATATTAAAATTGACGTAGAAAACATCCATCAGATCTTATGTTGTACTCCCAAGTCTATAATTGTCAATTGGGTTGGTTCATTTATATTATAGCAGCATGAAATCAACCCAACCTCGTGGCATATCTACCCTATAGTGCCTCAGTGAACTGCAAACTAAACCTCGCCAACGATTCATCAGAAACATTTATTATGAAACAATTTATTTAGGTTTCCTCGTTTATATTAAAGCAGATTGAAATTAACCCAACATCGCGTCAAATCTACCCTATATTGCCCGGGTAAACTGTAAACCAAACCAAGCCAATACTTCATCGGAAAGATTTATTATGAAACAATTTATTTAGTATCAATATTGTTTAAACCCTTGAAAGCTGAGAGAAGGGAATAATGGGTATCCGTTTGCCCATAGCCAATGGCCGAGGAAAGGAACTCAGTTAACTTTGTCTTTATTTAGTACTAAAGTTATTTTGAACTATTAAAAGTTGAGAAAATGGAGTATTGTGTACCTGTTTGCCTAGCGCTGATGGCTTGAGGACAGGATCCCTGCTGTCTTTCACAACTGAGCTCGCCTTTGGAATGAACAATGTTCAATTTGGAGCAAGTAATATGTGATATTTTCCTATTAAATGCACAAACAGGCTTTAATTTACAAAATATACAAGGATAAGATATAATGATAAATCATTTCATACAGCCATGAAAAATAATATTAATAAATCTAAAAAAATAAAGAGAGGACGGTTTAAGCCAGGAGTCTAAGGAATATAAAAACATTTAGTGGAAAATGAACAATAGATTAAGATACCTCAACGGAATCCATTAGGGATCGACATGCAGCGTGGTGAGTTGATTTAACTCCCCATTCTCAGCTCTATTTCTCCAATTATGCTTCAAGCTCCAGCAGATTCAAATCCAATTCACCTTCCAGCCTTTACAACTTTACAATTTCACATATACATCAACACGACATATAACATGAAAAAGACAGGCACGCACCAGGAAAACAAAGAAGAAGAATCAACCACAAAAAATTCACAGAGATCACATGGGAAGCGCTTCCATAGACCAACATAAACAAACGAGGCAGAGACCAGAACGTAACATATATAAAGGAGGAGGTGAATGTGAATAATCAGAGCTGGGAGCAGCTTCCTTTCTCTCTGTAACAACTTGCATTGAATTAAATTCGTTCGTTCTATCTCGAACCGACCTCTTCTCTGTTTCTCTCTCCACTGATATTTGAAACTCAGAGGATAACACTTAATAATAATCTCTAAAAATTAATTTCAGTAGATTCATTGCACTCCATCTAGCACTATCCGCTATTTTGCATGGACAGACCACCTGTAAAATGAAATAATAATTCATATCGAAGCATTAATAAAATTAAATGGAAGGCACATTTACTATGAATGACAGACATTAAAGGACTATAGTAAATTAACATAAATAGTGTGAGGAATTGAAAATTTTGAAGCGCTCATCCGTCAGGATACCATACGTCCAATAACCCTGATGGATTTGCCACATTTTTCCATCTACCGTGCACAATTATTGACATTTTGCACAGTTATTCTTCATCTTTATAAATGGAAACTGGGCTTTCTCACCTAGACGAACGACAGTGCTCGGATTTGAGCGTCCTCGTGAGGATGGAAACACAAGTCTGCCAGACAAAGAAAAGAAATATGCATCTGAAAGGTAATCGAAATGAAACCGCGGCCACCATTACAGTGCACAGGGTATAGGTCCGCCAGACAAAAAAATGCAGGTGAAAGGTCATCGAAATAAAACAGCGGCCACCATTACAGTGCACAGGTTATATAAGGCGGCTCCGTATTTACTTTTAACATGCCACGACCCACACGCACCTCAAGGAAACTGCATCGACCACCCTCGCACGCATGAGAAGATGCAGTCATTAAATGTTACGTATCCTAGTTAAAAGAAAAGCTCTCTAATCAATCATGATTATTTTATTTACCTCACCGACATATGCTCTGTAGATGCAGTCATTAAATGTTACGTATCCTAGTTAAAAGAAAAGCTCTCTAATCAATCATGATTATTTTATTTACCTCGCTGTATATCTCTCCGATTAAGTTTAGTAAAGAAAAGCTCTCTAATCAATCATGATTATTTTATTTACCTCATCGACATATGCTCTTTATATCTCTCCGATTAAGTTTAGTTCCTTCACCGACATATAGCAACGGCTCGGAATGCTTTTTTTTCCAAACTTTCACCGACATTTATCTTCATGACTTTATAAAAAACAATAGGGAGAATTGCGAGTTTTTCTTTACATTTTATTTAGAAAGAAAGAAATTAGTTTTGTTTCTTCATGTGTTTGGTTATTTTTTTATAAAATTTTACTATAGTTGAATAAATTATTTAAAATTCAAGAAAAATATTTAATTATATAGGTTAAATTTTCAAATAGAAAATAAGATAAACCATAAATTTATGGAGTTGTTTTTAGTGTCATTTTTTGGACTTTACGGTGTCGGAATCTAGTAGAAACATTTGAGGTGAAATCTTGATTTGTGATATTTAAACTGGATTTTTTTTATTGTATACATAGATTCAGCGCCCTCAAAAACCCCTAGGGCATTTAGATTGTGCAGAGTTTCCCATCAAACTTATGACTTCCCCTAGAGCATTTACATTGTGCATAGTTTCCCATCAAACTTATGACTTCAATAAATTATTGCCAAATTTTAAAAAAAAATCGTCAAAAAACTTCCAAAAAATCACCCTCAAAACAACTCATAAACCTATTCCTATTCCTATAATTTTTATTGATAGAGATATGATAATATTCCTATATAATAAAACAAATTCCAAAATTAAACTTTAACCTAGGATTCGATATTAAGTGTTAGGTTAATATAAAGTCTTGGATCATAAAATGTATAAAAGTACAACATTCAATTAACACAAACCTAAGTTACGTTAATATAAAGTCATGCATCATAAAAAGCATAAAAATACAACATTCAATTAACCAAATATATATATAAACTTGAACCTAGGATACCACGTTAAGGTAAAAACATATTGAGTGTTAGGTTAATATAAAGTCACGACCTTACTGTAAAAACATATTGAGTGTTAGGTTAATATAAAGTCATGGATCATAAGATTTGTAAAAAATACAACATTCAATTAACAAAACACAAAAATATTTGTATTACAAATTAAGAGTATTTTTTTTATTATTTATGTGGCTAAGTAGATATTGTGATGGTTTTTTTTCTCAAATTCATATTAGTTTGGGTTTGGTTTCACCGAAAAAAAAAAATTAAACTTATAGTATAACCTTATATTGAAATATATAATTTTTAAAAAATAATTTAATTTATTTACGGTCAATTTGATTGGATATCATATTGAATATGTTATTGTCCTTTGCTTCTATTAATGTGTTCATTACTTATATTAATTAACCCGAAGTACATAAATCACATTAAAATGGACATTTATGATACATTTTGTTTTGTGAAAGTGATAAAATTATTGCTAATGAGTATAATCATTTTATATTCTTATTATAAAAATGGCTAATGATTAATATATTCTAATAAAAAATATATTATTTAAAATTACATATATAATTTAAAATGATTATTTAAAATCACATATGTAATTTAAAAAGATTTATTAATGGTATGTGAGATATATTTTTATTTTTACATTATATTTTTAAGGGGTAGAGGTCACTTATGTTTTTGTGCGAACTTAACTACATATGATAAATTTTACACTATTAAAGAATTAATGATATTCAAAATAATAAAAGGTTTGTATTCACAAACCAAGATATAATAGAAATTTATGATAGGACCTCTATACCCAGGTCTAATAATAAAATTTTCATAAGAGCGTACCCACAAACTATAAAAAAAAAAAAACAAATGTAAACTATTAATAATTATTTCTATGTTGCAATACAAATAATGTTAATTTACAAAATTTAATAATGCATTTAATTACAATTAAAATGAATCTAATTATAACATTTTAAATTTTGTATTTTGTATTTTTATTATTTTCTACTTTTATTTAGCTATATTTAAACTAAGTGGCGAGGACTAACTACTCTGTAGCCCTTATTTATATTTGTATTGGTGTAGAGTTTTTTATTATATTACAATCTTAAGTGTAGTTCTCTTAATTTATGTTTTTACTGGTGATTAATTTTTTATTAAGTTTATGATGAAATTTCAAATTTGATATATTTTAATATATATGGAGAGAGCAAAATAACATGAAAAGAATTAAATAGAATAAGAAAAGAAATCAATTCCATAATTAAATTAAATTATATATATATATATATATATATATATTATATAAAGTTATATCTAAAAGTTATATCTAAATTATATTTATAAATAAAAGGAGTTTATATGAATTATATTGAAAAAAAAAAGCTATAAAGTAAAGAAAGAAAAAATTGGGAAAATCTTATATAGTAAAATTGAAAATTGAACCTACATAAAACATTTTAGTGATTATAGAAAAGTAAATTTTTATTAAGGGTTTTGGAGTTTTTTTTAGTGTAACGCCTCTAATTATTACAAGTGTTTGTCAGTTATTTTTGTTTAATGTTATTTAATTGAGGTAAATGAGACTTTATAGTTAAAGGCTTATAGAAAAGCCTAATGAAACTCAAAAGAATATTTTATGGAATTTAGATAGGAATATATATGTTTTATTATTATTATTAAGGATTGGAGGAAACTTAGAACTCTCGGGAGGCTCTGAATGAATTGCTAACTTCCATGCGGTTTTGACGGTTAAAGTTCTTGGTTCCTCTCATTCCCTAGGGACAAATAGATCTCACTGGGATGAAAGGGTTTTTGATGATTATTTTTTGGGAAAAAGGAAGAGATAGAAGGGCACTGCAAGACCTGACCAATATTGGTAAGTGTATAAGCACGCCACTGTGGAGTAGAATTCTTGCGCTGGGCTGGAACTAGTGGAAGACTCCACTACAGACAGAGGTCTGTAAATTCTTAGGCTGGACCTTGGAGGGGTCTCGATGTGATGCAGGAGCATCCAGCTCACCATAAATTGGGCAAAAAGAATTCCAACCAGGTTCAAAAGCTAGTGATCGATTGGACTGTTAAATTCTTACGGAAATAATTTTTCTTTTAGTTTATTTTACAAAGTCAGTGAATTTAGACATCTCTTTTTATTTTCAGTTAGGATTACTGTATCTCAGTTGTTAGTTAGGGAATAGTCCATTAAATTAGGGAAATAAGAGCCAACTGTTCCTACAAGTCTTGGAATGCCAAATGATTATAGTTATTAACAAAAGTAGTAATTTTGTAACCATATTCTGTATCAGTTGGATTAACTGTAAACATCAACTGAAAACAGAGAGTTATAAAGACAAATCAAATGCAACAGAGAGGGGTTCAGTTGAGTGGAGTTGGGTTAATTAAGAAGACAAAGAAATAGAAACAGTCAGAGCATTCAAACAGAAAGCTATTGTCCATCTGTACCATCTGTATAAATGATTGCTTAAGTGAATTTACGTTCTTTACTATCTGTTAATTTATCATACGAATAATATTCATCAATTTACTATTGCAAATGTTCAAACAATGAGTTGCAGACAAATATTAAGCAAGCAGACGAAGTCACAGTGATTCACAGTCACAATAACCGACAGCCATATGTTCATTTCGCACACAGTTGAATAAGAGTTCCAGTACAAACATTCAGGAAACGAAGGCGAAGAATTTGCATATGAATATCCACTACTTTCCAGCGTTCGAAGATAAAGAACAACCAACAATCCGGAATACTAAAACGCAGAGGTAACAAAAACTGTACATTCCCTTTTCTATTCATAATTTTCATTTAAACCATCGAATGGACCGCAATTACAGTGACCATTGGCAGGGCCAAACAAAATACTATGAAAGACAAAGTCTGCTATTATATAAACAGAGCAGAGTACGACATATAGTCGGAAAAGTTTGTAAAACAGAGAACCCAGAACCAGGGTTTGACCAAAATCAACCAGCAAGTGGCTCCCAACCCTTACACATCTAATACAGGAGAAAACGAAAAACAAATACAGCCGAGCAAACGCATACAATGACCAAGGACTTAAACCAGAAGATGGGTCTTTAGCACCAACCGAGATTACAACCAAACATTGGGGTTTCAGGCCTACCCAGAAAGAGAAACGACAGAACAAACTAAGCGCTGGAAGACACGCCGCCCAGGTCACCAACAGAGACCTGCAAAAACACAAATTCATGTATATTAGAACGGACGATATGAAGGAAATTCAGGGGGAATGTGAATACCTGTAGGGAGATTAAAGCCCAAAGAATTTACCTGGAAAGCGCAGCCGAATACAACTGTATGACAACCTGAAGAGCCCGATAGACTGTCGACCAAAGGAACGAAGTGGGTTAGTTCCAGAACAAGAAGGCAAGCCATATTGAAACAGGGACAAGAGTATCTACCTTTCTCAAACGGGAGACGCGTGCCCGAAAAGTCATGTGCTTACAAGCCAATACAGTGCCGCACTGTGAGAAATCCGAACAACCGCAAGCGCACAATACCCAAACAAGATTCGAACCAGAGACAACAAGGTACCGGAAGAAATGCAGCAAAATACAGTGACTTATATCGACGGCTAACAAGAAGCCCGACCAAGAACCACAATATATATACAGATAGCAGATATAATAACCATAACCAGAGTTTAGCAATACATTCAAGAACCCACGCATACAAGGGAGAGAAGAACAAAACCACTTACCGAAGTCAAGCCACAGAACCAGGCCGAACAGCCTTCAACATCAAATGCCATTGTCATCAAGTTTACAAACAGGTTGAATAGCGGAGGAATCGAGTTCTTTTACAGCACCAGGAGCCGAACATATCAACATAACAGAACATACGACAATATACCATAGAAGACCAAGAAACCCTCGGTTGGAGCAGAACAAACTCAGAGCGAAAACGCCGAAGAACAGTCGAGAAATTCCGTAAAGGATTAGGGTTAAGGCGCGAAGGTGAAAGGGAGCAATTCGAGGCGGAGTACAGGGTATTTACTCCCTGCATTAACTCACCATCTACCAACTTCTCACAAAATCCCGCGGACACAAGATTTGTTTTCGCCACGTAAACCTTCCCATCCACGTATAAAGTGCAAAGTGTGTGCCAAGTGGACTGGGTCACATCACGATGCCTGTAAAATGACTTGATTCGGTCATAGTCACAACAACTGCTCTTGAAGTTAGGGAAGCTTGGGGGGAGATACAGACATGATTGAAATTCTCATTGGAAGGGAGGAGAGCGCTCTTCAGATTAGGTTCCTCGGTTGCCTAATCCTATACAGATAAGTGTGTTTGAAGCTTTGATGTTTTGAAATAAAAGGTTTGCAAGTGCATGTATTTTGAGTTTCACTGGTGCATATGAAATTTCTATATAGACATTGTCAAACTTAGTCAATGTGCAATACAAACAGAGCTATAAATTTAAGTTCCATATTATAAGCATGTAATGTAAGTGAACACTCGTATATGACCTGAGTTGGAACCCTTGCAGGAAAAGAAGATATTCACAATTCGGTATTGTTGTAACCTAAGTGTGTAGACAAAAGACGTAGGCTTAGTCATGGGAAGCTAGTTGAGAACATGGCATGTTAGGTAGTTCTGCAAATAAATTGGGTCGGGTTAATTCAACCCTCAGTAGAAACACCGAAATCTTGAAAAGTCATGTACCGAGCAAAGGAAAACAATAAAGAAATCCTTGTGGGTCGTGACAGATTCGAAAGGCCTCCAATTTCCTCAAAACCCGAGGTTGGAGGGGAGAGTGTATCCAACTAACTGTGGAAGACCATCAAAGTGTAGGTAAAATCTATAGTAAACATATGCAACTTAATTAAGAGCATCACTAATCTTTAATAGTAACCTATAATATTGCTTTAAAACAAGTAAAGACAAAATAGAGCAAGTATTGCAGATGCTATGGCATTTTATTTGTACAATAGTTTCACCTGGCCTTAACTCTGGAAAAATAGGGAAGAACTATTTCGTGCCAAATAATAATAAGAAAAAATAGAAAAGATTTCTTGAACAATTACAAGAAAAACGGTATGTGGAAAGTAAGTAAAGATCTTTCATAGCAATTAAATTAAGCACTATCACAAAAATGATAACCGCATAAAGCGAGAATAGACCCTCATGGAAAGGGTTTCATATACCAAGGGTCTAACCATAACATAATCCAGGAATTGTAGTATCACTATAAAACAAAGAAGATATATAATAATCTGCCAATTCTTGAGGAGGAAACATTTGTCACATCCGGAAAACCAAGAACCTAGAAAGTTGTCATGTTCTTAACAAATTACATGGAGAGTAGGGTTCAACGCCATGGACAAACCCTATTCGGGGATGGTTAGAACTCTATATTACAGAAAACATATTCTAGTAAGAAGTAGAGTCCACACAACCATCCTTTAAGACGAACCATCAAATACATACAAGCCTTGGAAAATAAGGCACCTAGTTAATGTCTAGTATATTTGAGGTACTTCCCTCCAAAGGATACGTCAGCAGAGAAAATAAGAAATGAACCTTTACCTGCAACCCAACAGATTGAGTTAGATGTTCGGGTGAATCATAGGAAGGTTAACCCTGAGAAGGTAAAGACGAGAAGATTACATGTAGATGAAATGTTGTGAACCACCGCTGTGAGACCACCCTGCATTTACCAGAAGAACAAAATATTTCATTGATCGACGAAGTTAGGGTGTACCATGTACCAGAGTCGATATTGGACAAGCCACCCCGAGCTATTAACCTAGAACTAAGACCCTATGAAATAGTCGAGGAGCCAAGCGAGTTAGACTGATAAACGCTTCTGAGCGAGAGGATTTCTCAAGAAACAAAGAAAAATATAAAGAAGGGTAGAAATTCAGTCGAAATAACATACCAAACAGCCATGTAACGGTGATAAACTAGTTTCTGAGGTGCAAACCCTCGGCGTAACAGAGGAAAAAACCATATGTTGCAGAGTGGCATTGTTCAAGCAAGGGAAGGAAGAATGAACACTGTCAGTAAGGGTTTGGGAGGGTAGTTACCCTAACTGCCCTCCAAACTACCATAGTCGATGATCAAGGACGAGGAGTCGATGGTGTAGATGCGAACAAGTGGCTAGCACATCGAGGAACACATAAAGTTTGAGAAGCTTCGTAGATTAATGCTTTGTGTCACACATAACTTCAAAACTTAACCTTATGAAGTTGAGTTAACCAAAATTGTGGACATAAATCATTAGAGAACCCTTGTAAATATGTATGCTTCCAAATCTTGGTGTAACTAGTAAAAATACATATGACATGTCTAAGATAAAACATCTTCTTCTTCTTCTTCTTTTTATTGTGTGTTGTAAATTGTGGTTCACGGTCACTGAGTGGCCACCGCTACATCCACGGGAATATATCGGGGCAGATCTACCCGAAGGGATCTGCCTGTCGGCCAATCTTAACAGGCCTAACCCCGAGGGCGTCGAGGAGATTTGACCTCGTGACCTCCCAAACTGGGAAAGTGCTTTAGCAACGGGAACTTGACCATTTGAGTTATCCCTTGGGGCTGAAACATCCTTTAAGGGTTATTACATACAATGAAGGTAATTTTGATATAGTATAGATCAGTAACCATGATCGAATAATAATTTTTTATATTTTTATCCTGCAACTATGAGATAAATGTATTTGATGTGTGTATGCGTTACATTCACCATTGTCATTATTTTTTTGAGTTGTGTTTGTATTTATACGATGTAGTTTTATATAATTATATAAATTATTTATATACCAGCCTAAATCCATCTTAACTCTGAATCTATCAAGCGACGAGAGGGATCAAATCTCTCAAGGTGCAAACCTCTTTTTTTGAGTGCAAAACTTGAGGAAAGGTTTGCACCTCGAGAGATTTGATCCCTCTCGGTGCTTGATAGATCTGGAGTTAAGATGGATCTAGTTTGATTTCAGTCATATGTCGTCATACAAAATTTGTTGAACATCTAATTATTTTGATCATTTTGAATATGCTAAATATGTCTAAGATTAATTTGGTCAGTTTAATATTAAATTTTCTTTGTTACCTCAATTTGTTGAGATGAGAGAGATTGTTAGTAACTTGAATGATGAAAAATTATGAAATACAAATTTTAAGTGCAAAGTGACAATGTAACAAGGTTGAAGGATAGAAAATGTGAATAATAAGAATATAGTCAATTACAAACAAACATCATTGTGATCAATATGAAACTATTTTCTTCTACTGTTCTTATTGTCACACATATTAGTTATTTTTTATTATTGCATTTGAATGCAAGGTGATTAACAATGTTGAATGATGGAAAATGGGAATAATAAGAATGTAGCCAATTACAAATAGTTTACAGTTTCAAGAAGAAGACATTTATGGTAAGTGAACATTTTATTTAGGTTGAAAATTCAAGTATTGTATTTATGGTTGAATTATTCTAACACGAAAGTCAATTCACATCATGAATAATGTTTATGTGACTACTCTGGGAGAGAGTGTGTATGTTTTGGGGGTGAAATAGAGATATAGATGGAGGGGGAGAGAGAGGGAAGAAGAGAAAGGCAAAGATAGGGAGGGAGGAAGAGATATAGATATAGAGAGATAAGAGTTAGAGAGAGAGAGAGAAGGGGAAGAGAGAGAGAGGGAGTGGAAAAGGGAGGGAGAGAGAGATAGATAGATAGATATGGAGAGAGTGTGTGTATGTTTGGGGGGTGGGATAGAGAGATAAAGAAAAAGAGGCAATGGGAGATAGAGATATAGATGGAGGGGGTAGAGATGTGCTTACACTGAAATCAATGCACATTATTAATCTAATTACTTTGAAATTAATGTACATCATACATCTATTTGCATCAAGTCAGAAATCAACATCTACACTGAAATCAATGCATCTAGTGCAAATAATCAAATAGGATTAGAAATCAACATCTACATTAAAATCAATATATGTAGTGCAAACAATCAAATAGGATTACAAACCAACATCTACACTAAAATAAATGCATCTACTGAAAGTAATAAAATAGGATTAGAAATCATTATCTACACTAAAACCAATGCATCCAGTGCAAGCAATCAAATAGGAGTAGAAATCAACATCAACATTGAAATCAATGCATCTAGTGTAAGGTATTAAATAGGATTAGTAATAAACTTCTACACTAAAATCAATGCATTTAGAGCAAGCAATCAAATAGGGGTAGAGATCAACATCTAGACTGAAATCAATGCATCTAATGTAAGGTATTAAATAGGATTAGAGATCGACATCTACATTGAAATCAATGCATCTAGTGCAAACGATCATTAAGGATTAGAAATCAATATCTACACTGAAACAATGCTTCTAGTGCAAGCAATCAATTAGGAGTAGAAATCAAGAACTACACTTAAATCAATGCATCTAGTGTAAGGTGTTAAATAGGATTAGAAATCGACATCTACATTGAAATCAATGCATCTAGTGCAAGAGATCAAATACGACTAGAAATCAATATCTACACTAAAACCAATGCAGCTTGTGCAAGTAATCAAATAGGAGTAGAAATCAACATCTACACTACAATCAATGCATCTGGTGTAAGGTATTAAATAGGATTAGAAATTGACATCTACACTGAAATCAATGCATCTAGTGCAAGTGATCAAATAGTATTAGAAGTCAACAAGTACACTAAAATCAATACATCTATTTTAGTCAAAAACAAAAATATTCGTGACTTTCTAGATCTAACTTATATGTTTGTATTTGTCTATGTGTGTATCTTTCTTCTTCCCTCTCTATTAACCTTCCATTCTATGTTTATCTCCCTCCCTCTATCCTTCTCTCTCTCCCC